>BSBK01002883.1:315000-480328 GCA_027943335.1 Chamaecyparis obtusa | reverse complement strand
TATATATTATACATATATTATACTATATATAAGTTATACATATATATATATATATATATACATATATATATATATATACATATATATATATATATATATATATATATATATATATATATACATATATATATAGATATACATATATATATATATATATATATATATATATATATATATATATATATATATAGTATATATATATATATGTATATATATATATATATAAATCATTCCAATCTTTAAATGATGAATATATGCATTGTCGAATCTACACACATGTCCAATATGCAATAAAAGATATATCAATATGCACATATGTACCAAATAAAGAAAAATATTATGTGCAAGATGCTTTGTTGAAAAAGGGATTCAACGCTTCTCTTCCTCAAATAACATGAACCCAGGTGACCAAAATCTTGTGCTTAAAAGGCTCATCCAAGCTGAAGAGATGCTTATAGTTAGGGTTGCTCCAGTGTTACAATTCACTCATGCAAAAGGGGGCCAATACAAATATTATGGTCACACAATCAACTTCCCATAAGATATCTCAAATAATGCACATGTCCTCCCACACAAACTATAAGATCTTGAAATTCTTATTATTCATAGATCAAATATAAAAGGTCAAAGTTATGACTATTATTCAACTACGTTTCATGTTATGGATGCCTTGAATTAAAAAATCAAATTTGATCAATACTATAGTGATGTTCTTGTTGATTATGATTTTCTTAATTTTCTGCCAGATTTTATCACTGATGTTTCAAATATGTTGCATAATGTAAAATAAAATACAAATGAAATACATATTGCATCAATAGACAATGACTATTAATTGGACAATGAAAATAATATGCAACCCTCATCGTCATTTGTTCTTAAACTATCTGTTGAATCACCTGAATTAGAGGCAATAAAAAACTATTATAGCTTGGCACTAAGGTGATGAATACTCATCGTATTGGCCAAAAATAAGTCTTTCTTTGATTAATGAATACAATACTCTAGGATTGTTAGACATGGCGTTTCCTACATTGTACCCAATTGTTGTAGCCCTTCCCCTTCAACCCCATCCAAAACATGTATACTTGCATGAATACATTTTTTTTTCATGAGATACCATGATCAAAGATTTGAGAAACATCTTAGATTCTTCTATTTTATTTATAATTTAATTTTGAGGCATCGTTGCCAATAATCAACTGCTATTTTCCTCAAAACTAACTTAGAAGATGTTGTTATGATCAATATGCACTCCCTTACAAAGAAAGTTTGCATGATACCCCTAATGACTAGCTACCAAATTATCTTGTCTAATTTGGTGCATTATTGAGAGGCACTCATGCATATTGGAAAAAATGTCATAAAGAACTTACTTCTGTAATACATCAAATTGGAACTCCAACCCTATTCTTCACAATGAGTTCAACTGATACTAAATGACCTACATTTCATAAAGTAATAATGGGGATAAAAAATACATTTCTATAAAAAAGAATTCTTGAAAAATTTTATTGAGAACCCACACATTACCACATTGTAGATCCACCAACGATTCACAATATTTCATGAAGTGATTATCCAAAAAAAAATTCAAGCTTCTGATTATTGGTGTAGAACTAAATGGAAGCATCATAGTTCAAGCCACATCCATGGTTTCTTGTGGATTCCTGGGGCACCAAAAATGAACATGCTTGATTGGTCCAATAATGTTGATGTTGAAATGTCAATATCTTTTTTCAATACCTTTCTCTCTGCTTGGAATCCACAAAGTGAATACCAGAGAAGAAACCCAATTAGTCATTTGTTATTGGATGACCTATGTGTGGCTAGCATAGATCACACATTTTCCATAGAATATATTAAATATTATGAAGAATTAGTTAACACAGTTCAAAGACACACCAAGTGTTCAAAACATATATACCTAAAAAAAGGTGTCTTGTTAGAATGTCGTTACAAAGCACCACGGGCAACACAACAGGAGCCAACATTGATAGTGGATGATGACCAAAATGTCTCTTTTAGAATTGTAAGGAATAAGGATCGCTTAAATATTCACAACCCATAAATACTTGCAATTTGGAGG
Organism: Chamaecyparis obtusa; assembly: GCA_027943335.1. Classification (NCBI taxonomy): domain Eukaryota; kingdom Viridiplantae; phylum Streptophyta; class Pinopsida; order Cupressales; family Cupressaceae; genus Chamaecyparis; species Chamaecyparis obtusa. Next base: position 478,239 of record BSBK01002883.1, on the reverse strand, counting down.
GCCAATGTTGATTGTCAATTGTAACTTCTAAAAACTCTATCCTACAATACATTTAAATATATTCTTCAAAATCATAAAAAAGTCTCAGTTAGATGTTGAAATGTTTAAAAACATAGTAGATGCGAGAAAACATGAATATAAGGTCTTATAAACATTCCAAATTTTTTTTAAGGGTATCATTATAGATCATGATATTAGAGCACAAGAAACCCGCCATATGTTACAAAAATTGTCACTTGTTAGTAGTAGTCGTATAATTATATCGCTAAATGTTGGTAGAAAGATATTGCAACATATTTCAAGATCAAAATGTGAAAAAGAACTATCAACAACATATATACACCATCATATGGATCAAACATTCAATATGGAGGTTGTTTCTCTCATATAGTTAGCACAAAATTATTCATATAATCCAGACTAGAAAAAAAGTAAATGGCAAGAAAGAGACAAGAAAATAGTTGTCATTATTCATCCTCAATTTTCACACCCACTAGATGAAGCAAGTGATGATTTTGAAACATTTTGTTGGAGTGAGATTCTCTTTCATAAACATTTTTATCATGTATCTTAACACATTGGAATCACAAAAGATGAAATAATAAAAAATTGGGAATTATTTAACAAAATAAATTACACACAATGGCATGTCGGTTCTATTGTAGATAGCATTGAATGTGAAAATAATGATTCAAATAATGTAAAAAACTTACAAAATACAAATAATCTAGACGTATACGAATCTAAGCTCCTTTCTCGGATGGGAGCTACAAATAACATTGTTCTTATTGAATTACAAATGTTTGAAAAACAAGATTTTGATAAGAATTATTCTTGGAAAACAAATACAATTCAACAAAAATCAGATGATATTGTTGTCCACTTTATACCAAAAATTAAGGATGATTACCAACCATTCTCAAATCATATATATGTTGGAAACTACTATGTGTGAGTGTTTACACCTTCATGAAATTAGGACAATTAGCAACAATTCTATGAAAAGACAATGGAAATTTAATCTAAAGAATTGCATTTAACATCCATATCATCTCATGGTTCTCTATCTAAGCTTGGTAAGTAGAGTTCTCAGCCTTATTCTCTACTAGTGACAATCCTAGAATGAGAAAATTATGATAAAAATGCCTAAATCTAGCTCTCAATTCTCAATTTGATATAAAGATTAACTCAAATGCTCATGATAATGCTCTCAATCTCACTATTTTCTCTCAAGATGCTCAAGATATTTCTCAATTGCTCTCATATTGCCTATAGTGATGATGCTATGCATTTGAATTTTCTAGTATATATTGTGCTCTCAAAATGACTTCTATTTGTAGTAAAATCCCAAGGGTAGGGGGTAGAGTTACTTGATCATGGTTTAGCCTTGGTTGAGTAAAAAAATTTGAAATGTTTTTAAATGGGGGGACAATTTAAATGATTGTATCAAATGTTTGGACAAGTAGACAAATTTGAGTGATTGAGATTCAAAGTTGAAAATGAGTGATGGAGATTCAACAATTTGGAGTGATCCATGTGCATTGTGTTCTCAATTCTTATTGGTTGCTCAAATTATGTTGAAAGATATTAGGATTAATTAAATTCCATCAATTAATTAAATTAGCCATGCAAGGGAATAGGTTCAATTTGATTTTTGATTTAAAACTATACAATTAATTGATTAAAATCAATTATATAGTGTGATTGATCCCTTTAAGCTTGTATTTAATTATTTGATGTCATGATTTGATTTTTCCTTTGATTTAAATGATTAATAAATGTCCATTTAGAATTGATTTGATCCATTTTGCTGAAAATTAGAGCATTTGGCTAAGATTTTGCAAATTTGAATGATTCTAAGACACCTGCCCAATTTTGGGTGTCTACAAATGCCCCTCTTTGAATTGATGTGCGTAGCGCATTGATTCAAAGAAAATTGCATGTCCTAATCACTGATTCGATACTTGATTGATTGATACAAAACTGATTTGAAACCTAACTTGAAGTTGATGCAACATGCCCCATTGATAATATTTCAAAATTTTTAATGCCCCAAATTCAATATTGATGCAGATTTGATGTTGATGCATATTTGATACTCTAATGATGCCTCCTCAAAAATGAAACAAATTGATCTCCGAATAGAAAATTTTGATTTAATTGATTGAGATTTTACTCTGATCTTGAGAAAATTGTTTTTCAATGGTTGTCCCTATTCGAGAGCATCATTTCAAGAGAGGATGAAGATATTAGAGACAATTGGATTACGGACCTCCAGTAAGTGACTCTGACCCTCCTAGTGCATTTATTACAATTTTTTTAGCATTTATAGCATAAAAAACATGATTTTTAGATGAAAAATTATAAAATGCCACCTAGGGTAATTAAAATGATGCCTAGGAAGATAAACTACCACATCCACATATTTAAATGCCACCTATGAGCAATTTCAAACCACCTAAGAACTAGGGTTTTTTGTCAAACTATGTTTAAAACACTACTTGAAAAACCCTTAGAAATTAAAAGATGCCTAGACATGTTTAAATGCCACCTAGGGTCATAAAATGCCGCTGAAGAATAGAAATACCATGTCCATGTGATAAAGTTTCACTTATGCATATTTATTCACCATGTGATGTAAAGTGCCACCTCTGTGTAGGAAAATGACGCCTATAGGAAAAATTGAAAATTTTGATGCTCAAACTTGATTTTTTTGATTAATTTGGTGTCTCTAGATGAATGATTGAATGTCCAAGATAGATAGGTTTGTTGTAGTTAAGAGAACAAGTGATTAGGATATCAGGATAATCATAACAATGAATGTTTGATTTGTCAATCTGATAGGATAGAAAAACTGATAGGATAGAAAACTGATCATATTGGTCCCACCTCAAGATCTAGAGTTAGGAATAATAAGTTGATTGTGCTTTCAAAGAGAAAAGATTGATTGAACTTGATTTATTGACTTAAAATAATCCACTAATATAGAATACTAATATGATTCCCTTGATTTGCAAAATAGGCACATTTTCGTAAGTTGTATATACTGACCCTAGCCTCTTGGATTCTAGATTTAGGTCAGGAGCTGACCCAGCTAGAGTACCATGTTATAGAAATGTGTGGTTTGAGCTTCCTCTTAGACATCCCTCAGTTTCAATTGAACCGAGGTCTTTTGATAGCTATGGAAGAGTGATGACACTCTGACCACAATACTTTCTACTTGCCATTAGGCATTAGGGGAGATGACCATCACTCCCGAGGATGTATATAGATTACTCCATATCCCTACTCAGGGAGAGAGAGTATATTATGATTCTGTGTATGATGGGATTATTTGCAGATGCATTTTTGGTGATAATACCATTGGAGATAATACTATTACATGGGCATAGTTTTCTTCTTTTCCTACATTGCCAGCGGTCGTAGGTACTCTGATAGGAGGTTTACTGCTTCTAGACCAGCAAGGTCAAGGATCCGTTGGATGGGGCCACATATTAGAAGATTTGATTGCACATCCTTGGCATCTTGATTGGGGTTCCTATGTACTAGCACAATTATATCATGATTTTCATGAGGTTGTATATAGATCGAGTGCATCATTGTCAACAGGTGGAGTTTTGTTACAGTTATGGGTATGGGAGCATCTTCCCATTACTAGACTAGTGTCAGCTCATGCCCGAGGTTGTAGATATCCATATGCATTTTTTTATAGTGGCATGGTTGTCCAACATCATCTGGGCAAACTAGAGTATTGGCGTCGCATGATCGACGATCTAGATCAGGTAGTATGGAGACCGTATTTGGGTTGTGAGGGTTGGTAGGAGGATGATGATGAGCTCCCATACATTTTTTCACCAAGATGGATGATAGGTCAATCACTACTCATGATTGAGAGATTTTTCTTTGGTTGAGTAACTAGGTAGTATGGCCGATATCAGGATATGCCCTAGGGTATGGCAATATATACTCAAGTCCAGGTGGATAGATCGATGTGGGGTGCAAAGATTGACTTCCAGTTCACATGTGATCAAATTGATAGATTGATATATATCAAATGGGACATGTTAGACCATGTGGTAGATGCTAGGATGTCCGTGGATTATAGAAAGTGGTTTTCTTGCAATAGATTTTTGAGATTCATAGATCCTGCAGAGTTGATCCCAGACAGGGATGATCCATTTGATGATGAGGGTGGAGGTGATGATGGGGATGGTGAGGATAAACCTAGATGATGTCGACACTGAGCTCCTAGAGTATAGAGACCTCCCAGGGTTATAGGTAGAGGATGAGGAGGACCATTGATACAAGGTGGTCACTTCAGGGTCAGGGATATGGATGTCAGACAGGCTCAATAGGGGCAAGGACCTGGATTTGTACAACCTAGCATTGTAGAGGTATGGGGACAACTAAGAGTTAGATGAAAGGTTCATGTTGCTGCTATGAGACAGGTTCCTAGAGGATAGGCTCCCTTGGTACAGCCACAGTAGGTTCCATTGGTACAACATGGATAGATTCTGACACAATAGGTGCCTCCTCAAATACCTAGGCCTTAGGATATGGGTCAGGCTTTACAGGCTTCTCCTAGCATAGATTCTTTGACATAGGATGTGCAGACATTACAGACAGATTTGATAGCAGTGGTTGGCCAAATGGATCAAATAGCTACTATGATGCAACATTTCATGACTATGATGGCTCAAAGGCCGAGTGTTGCTAGTACTAAATAGAATCCTCCTCCTACTCAGGATAGGGATGATCCATTTGATGATGAGGGTGTAGATGATGATGGGGATGGTGAGGATAAACCTAGATGATGTCGACACTGAGCTCCTAGAGTACAGAGACCTCCCAGGGTTATAGGTAGAGGATGAGGAGGACCATTGATACAAGGTGGTCACTTCAGGGTCAGGGATATGGATGTCAGACAGGCTCAGTAGGGGCAAGGACCTAGATTTGTACAACCTAGCATTGTAGAGGTATGGGGACAACTAAGAGTTAGATGAAAGGTTCACGTTGCTACTGCGAGATAGGTTCTCAGAGGATAGGCTCCCTTGGTACAACCACAATAGGTTCCATTGGTACAACATGGACAAATTCTAACACAATAGGTGCCTCCTTAGATACCTAGGCCTTAGGATATGGGTTAGGCTTCGCAGGCTTCTCCTAGCATAGATTCTTTGACATAGGATGTGTAGACATTACAGATAGGTTTGATAGCAGTGGTTGGCCAAATGGATCAGATAGCTACTATGATGTAGCATTTCATGACTATGATGGCTCAGAGGCCAAGTGTTGCTAGTACTAAATAGACTCCTCCTCCTACTCAGGACAGACTAGGTGATAGGGGACCAGATGGATCAGGGATAGGTGATGGAGCGGGTGCCCCTACAAGATCTTGAGATGATTGATTATGGATCTTCCTTGTTGATGATTTTGTATCATGTTATATCTATTGATCAAGACTTTGATGTATCATTTTGTCGATGATATTGTATCTTGATATACAAATTTGATGGATCTTTGATTTTATGGACATTTATATGATTATGGACTTTCCTTGATTCTCATGATGTGTTTATGTGAGATTATCTTTATATGTAGCTCTATATGATGTTTATGATGCATTTACTTTTGATTGTGCTATGGATGCAATGTATCTTACATATGATATAGATAAATGAATGCAAATGATAATGTAACTTTAATATGTTTTTTTTATTTTCAATGTATGGATGCAAATGATTTATTATGGAAATATGGATATATAATGAATGCAACTATGTTTTTGATTTTTTTGATGTATGCAACTCTTAAAATACAATCCTTAACTAAATGTATGCAAATGATAAATGATTAATGAATCTTTTTCTTTTCAGATATAAGGATAATGAATAATGAGTAATGCTATGAATGAATGCAAAAGATAATCTCACATTATTGATTTGAACCAAGGATAAGGTGTTTAATTGAACCCCTTTAGTGATTGATCAAGATAATAAATGAACCCCCTTTCACTTGAAAAAATACTACAAACCAATGCACTTAATCTAACATGAAAATGCAATGCAACTAATTGTCACTAGCTTTTTGCGAAAGAACTGCAAAAGAGAAATATTTTCATCATTGAGCATTGTGGGACCAGAAAGAAAGTACAACCATCACTGACCACATCATGATGATATGAATACTACTTTATATTGCATTTGGTAACCTTTTAGGAAACTAGTACAACCCTCACCAGTGGAATAACCAACTATGGGAGTATGAATACCAATTTCAACAGATTCAATGTTGCAATTGGATTTTGGTATTAAGATCTGGAAGATCTAAATAGAAAAGGTATCCATTTGTGTAAACAAACAAAGGTCAACCCTCCATCCTATATGAAAGTCCTTGATGGTTCTTTGATGACCATGTTGTTAGACAAATTTACATAAGTTGTTGGATCTCCCTCAAGACAATCACTCAAAGGCAAGAAAAACATCATGTCTCTATCATTGCCAATCTAGTCAAAACATCATCGAAAGACATGATAAAAAGAGATTCAATAAAGATCATAAAAAAGCTTCAAGTGTTTTGCAATGTATCAATATTTTCAAAAAGAATTTCCAAACATTCTGATCATTTAAGTGATGTCAATTTTTAATCCCGAATAATAAAGTCAATGAAGGTTCAAGGATCAAGTTGTAGGATCAAAATACTTGGTTGTGAATAATGATATCAATCAAAGGTTCAACAAAAATCCTTCTTCTGAAGTTCTGATAAGTCCCTCTAATTTGTGACCGAAAGTAGCACTATTGAATCCATTTGTACCAAAAATCCAATCCTTTCCTACCCCCAAGTGATAGATATGATCATGTGACAAACTTAGGGCAAGTATGAAACCTAAAATGCAACAATGCAGCTGAAAGGTTTTATTATGACTATGCACAAATGATGGATGCAATGAAGATTTACAAGTGAGATGATGGAAATGCAATATGTACACATGCAACTAGGAAAGACTTAGGGGAACAAAAGGTGCTTGATTGCCAAGTTTTCACCTTTTGGGTTTATTTCTTTTTTTCTCTTTTTTCATTTTTTTTGCTACCAAGGCACCTAATTGCTCGATTTTCACCAAGGAACTTTTTTTTAATCTTTTTTCATTTTTTTAAATCTTTTTTTCAATTATTTTGATCTTTTTTATTTTCTCATGTACAAAAGTGATGCTTGAGTCATCAGATACACACTCGTATGATACTCTTTCTTTTGATACTCTCACATATAATTAGGTATGAAACCTCTTTAAATGGATGCTATTAATGGGCTCTTGTAATTCTTCCCCATCACAATTTTCTAATTTATAAGTCCCCGTTCCAAATGAGATAACAATGAAAAAAGGGCCAAGCCAATTTACTTCCCATTTACCCTTCTTTTCCCTTTCCGCTTGATTTTTTAGGGTTCTCCCTTAGCACTAAATCAACCACTTGTAAGACTCTTGGTTTAATGTGTTTTTTATAGTTCCTTGAAATCCTATTTTGGTAAACTTTCAAATGTTTGTAGGCTTGTGCTTGATGTTCCTCTAACAATTCCAATTGTTGAAGTTGGACAACCCTATAATCCTCATCTATTATTAATCCTTGCAATGATACTCTTAGGGATGGGACTTCAATCTCCAAAGGTGAAACAACTTCAGATCCATAAACCAATGAATATGGTGTAGCTCATGTAGGTGTCCAGATACTAGTTCTATAAGCCCACAAAGCTAGGTTGATTTTTACATGCCAATCTCTTCCTGATTTGTTCACCGATCTCTTCAAAATTTTAAGGATATTCTTATTAGTAGCTTTGGCTTGTCCATTTCCTTGTGGATAACAAATGGAAGAAGAGTGATGGGTAATATGAAAAGTATCACAAAGCTCATCCACATCTTGGTTCTTAAATTGTTTTCCATTGTCGATAATTATGGCATGAGGAATACCATATCTACAAATGATGTGATTAAGGATGAACATAGAGATTTGTTTTCCTATAGCAGTGATCAAAGGAATGACCTCTACCCATTTAGTGAAGTATTCTATAGTCGTGATAATGTATTTTTTCCCATTAGATGAAGGTGGATAAATCATGCCAATCAAGTCAAACCCCCATTGATAAAATGGCCAAGGTGTAACGAAAGGATGTAATTCTTGAGCCGGTACATGTATCATATCACCATGATATTGACATTTTGTGCATATCTTAACAAAATGACAAGCATCCTTTTCTAAGGTTTTCTAAAAATACCCCATGTGAAGGATCTTCTTAGCTAAGTTTAACCTGCTTGAATGTGACCCACAAATGCCCTCGTGGACCTCGCATAAAGCTACCTTAGACTCTTCTTCCTCTAGACATCTAAGCAAAGTTCCATCAAGACCCTTACGATACAATGTGTCGGAAAGGATAGTATAACGAGCTGATTTTCTGATGAAGTGTCATTTTTGGGCTCGAGATTGGTTTAAGGGTAATACTTGGTCTTTAAGGTATGTGTAAATAGGACCATACCAAGGTGAGTCATGTCCATTAAGTAAAGCAATAATTTGGGTATTAGGAAGGTCAAATGCCAGTTTTGCCAATTCCTCCACCAAGAATTCATACCTTTCATTTTGATCAGGCTTTTGGAGTAATGAAGCCAAGGTAGCCATTGCATCAACAACTATGTTCTTCTCTCTTAGAATTTTCTCAAAATTTATGAACACAAATTATTTTTTCCAAGCATCAATCATTGTCTTGTAAGGCATTAACTTTTCATCTTTTGTGTTGTACTCATCATTGACTTGATTAATCACTAATTGAGAATCACCATATACTTGTAGCTCAGTAATATTCCATTCTAAAGCCATTTTGATACCAATGACTAAAGCTTCATACTCAGCTATGTTGTTGGTACATGGGAAAAAGAGCTTGTATTATTTAGGAATAGTATACCCTTGAGGGGTAATCAACAATATGCCGGCTCCAGAACCTCCTTGTGTGTATGATCCATCAAAGTACAATTTTCATGTCTTAGCTTCTATGTTGACAATTGCTACATCAGGAAACTCCACTTGAATGGGATGTGTAGAAACCAATGGATTTTCAGCTAAGTGATCTTCTATCACTTGTCCTTTAATGGCCTTTCTATCCACATATTCAATATCAAACTCACTTAACACCATGACCCATTTTTCTATTCTTCCCGTTAAGGTAGTTTTGCTAAGCAAGTTTTTCAAAGGGTCAATCTTTGCAATGAGATTCACTTTGTGCATCAACATGCAGTGTCTCAATTTTTGGGAAGCGAAGACAACAGCTAGACATGCTCTTTCCATGAAGGTTTAGTTTAATTCATACTTAATCAATATTCAGCTCAAATAATAGATAGCTCTCTCTTTTCCTTGATCATCTTCTTGTGCCAAAAGAACTCCTAAAGGCCTCTTGGTTGCCGATATGTACAAAAGAAATGGTTTTACTTTGATAGGAGGCATTAGAATTTGTGGATTGATTAAGTAAGTCTTCAACAAAGTAAAGGCCTTGTCACATTCTTCATCCCATGTAAAAGTAGTGTCTTTGTGGAGCAATCTAGTGAATGAGTGACACTTTTCAGCTAGTTGAGAAATGAATCTCCTTATTGATTGAAGTTTTCCTTGAAGAGACCTCATTTGGCTAATGTTTCTAGGAATTTCCATGTCCATGATTGCTTGAACCTTTTTGGGATCCACTTCAATGCCTTTTTCTGAAACTATGTATCCTAATAATTTCCCGGATTGAACACCAAAGGCACATCTTTTTGAATTGAGCCTTACTTTGAATTGTTCCAAGTGTGTAAATATATTCTCCAAAATTTGTAAATGGTCCTCTATTTTATGTGGCTTAGCCAATATATCATCCACATATTCTTCTAAGAAGGTGTGCATCATATCATGAAAAATGGTAGTCATTGCCCTTTGGTAAGTAGCTCCGACATTTTTGAGGCCGAAAGGCATTACATTCCAACAAAAAGTTCCCCAAGGGCATGTGAATGTTGTATTTTCTTGATCTTCAGGTGCAATCTTAATTTGGTTGTATCCACTAAAACCATCCATCAATGAAAACATGGAGTGACCAACGATTAAGTCCATTATTGCATCTATACTGGGAAGTGGAAAGTCATCTTTGGGACATGCAAGATTAAGATCTCTAAAGTCCATACATATGCAAATGGATTTGTCATGCTTGGTAATTGGTACAAAATTTGATATCCATTCCGCATAAGCAATTTCTCTTATGAACCCCACCTTTAACAATTTCTCCAATTTTGCTTTAACTAGAAGAGCTATGTGTGGATGCATTTTCCTAAATTTTTGCTCGATAGGTTTAACCCCCGGTTTGACATTCAAGTGATGCATGATGAAGTTTGGATCTAATCTCAACATGTCAGCATAGGACCATGCAAAATTTACTTTCTTTTCTTGGAAAAATTTGATGAAATCCTTTCTCTCTAAAAGTGTAAGTGAAGCTACTAAATGTATGAATTTGGGCTCCAATTCGGTTCCAATATTGACTTTCTCTATTGACTCTATAAGAATTGGTGATCTTTCTTCCTCATGTGCTGGTAAGGTATCAAACCTCTCTTCCTTAGGTGCCATAGTTGGGTTTTCACTGTTAGAAACATCCTTTATTTTTACTTTTCTTGGTTCTAGTACTGCTACATGGTGGTTTTCACCACTAGAACTCTTCATTTTTTAAAATTTTTTTTTAATTTTTAATTTTGGATTAAGAGGTTGGACCCATACTTTTCTCATTATGTTTGGATTAAAATCATCAGTGGAAGAGGGCTCAACTGCATTTAGGTATTGTGTTATTGCTTGGTCATTGGGAATCATTTGGTTTGGTTAAGTCCCAATCAATAAGCTCGGGATGCATTAAGGATAAAGATTTAATTGGAAAGTTGTCATTGGTTGGGTTTAAGGACATGACCCCATTAGATGGTTCATACATTGTATCATTATGGTCAATAACATGAACTTGCTCAAGATGATCCATGGAAGAAGGATCAAAGTTTTCTTCACTTGAGTACTCTAAGACTTCTATGGAAAAGAAGACATGCGGGTTAAACCTAACATTCGAATCACCCCCCCATGAAGGTACCCAAGGTTCACCTAACCATGGATGATTAATGTATGCTTTCCCTATAGGAAGTATCTCCAGATCTTCACTATCTTGAGTTTGTTCTTCAGGAACATTAGTATAAGAATGTATTACGACAATCTCTTTGTCATGGCAAGAGTCTTCAGATAAAGAATCCCATTCATATTCTCTAGAATCATCACTATCAATATCAGACTCTACCATGTTCACTTGTTCATAAAAATCATGCATAGGGCTAGAAGTTTCTCCTTTGTGTTGACAACCTATTCCTGATTTTTCTTCTTTTGATCTCCAAGAAGGTTCAATAGGTTCAAGCAAACCTCTATTTCTCATACCTAAGGGTCCTCTTCCCTTATACCCCATTTTTTGCATAATTTCAAACCCCTTTCCATATTGGTCAATTTGGATATTGATGTGTTGAACGCTTTCCACGGGATTGTTTGAAGTATCATTGTCATCTTTGTAAAGCCATTGTAGAACTTCATTGTCTTCTTTCTCAAGTGTTGACTGGTCACTCTCTCTTAAAAAATGAGAGTTGTATTTGTGAGGAGGATATGCCGTAGAAATTTTTCCATGTATTTTTGGAGAAGTAGGTAAATCAAATAGGGAAACATAATATTCCTCTACTCCTTTAGAACCGATTCTACATTATTTTTTGAACTTGTGCATCATCTCACTCATTTGTTTATATTGGTCTTCTTTGGCTTTGTCTCTCTCCTCTTTGATAGGTCTAGAAAGTTCCACCTCTAGTGTGGATGTTTTACCTAAATTCTCATTTGAACTTGGACCCTCATAACTCACTTTTTCCTTTCCCTTATCCGATGTAGTTGAGTTAGTTTGAATAGGGTTTGAGGTAGAGGTAACATTTGATGTTAACTTAGGATCATCACCTTTAGTTTCTTCAATGGTAGTATTTGGAATAATCCCTTCTCTATTATGAGGAATAAATAATTCATGAAGAGGCTTCAATGTGCTACAATATTGAAAAGGATTTGAATCCCCTCCAATTGTGATTTATTCACCCATGTGTGGAAATTTGATACATTGAAGGTATGTAGAAGGAACCGCTTGCATCTCATGTATCCATGGCCTCCCCAATAAGATGTTATAAGTTAGTTTCATGTCTAGGACTTGATATATGGTGTCCTTTTTGATGGGCCCAACTTGAATAGGTAAGATAATCATGCCTTTTGAAGATCTCTCCTCCTCATCATAAGCTTTAATGGTAATTTGCTTCTTAGGATCAATAGAAGACTTGGATAAACCTAAAGAATTGACAAGATTTAAAGTGCAAATATTAAGACCAGCTCCCCCATCTATGAGAACTCTCTTAACCCTATGTCTTTGAATGAGGACTTCTATATGCAAAGGAAAATTTTGACAATGAGTGATGGACATATCATCTTGCTTTGAAAATGAGAGACAATGTGGTGCAATGAGGTGTCCCACCATGTTTTGAAATTTTTCTTCCTCAAAGTTAATAGGAACATTAGTCCCCAATAGGGCTTGTTCCAAGATCTCCTTGTGATTTGGAGATAATTTTAACAACTCCAAAATAGAAATTTGAGCTGGAGTCTTTTGTAATTGGTCCACCAAATTATATGGCTTTGTTGTTGTAGATGGTTGTTTAGCCAAAATACTTGATTGTGTAGGACCAATAGGTTTAGGATCAACCCCTTGTAGGGTAATCCTTGAAGTTTTCCCCCTAGTGATAGCATAAGATGTTTCCTCTTTGGGTTGTTCCTTGATTACAACAACATTGGCAACATGATCATGTCTGGATAATGTATTGATATCATTATCATAATGATGAGAAAATTGACATTATTGTTGCCTTGTTTATTCGAATTGGAAGATTCACCCTTCTCATGGTTATAAAAAGGTTACTTAAAGGTAGTGTGATCTTCATTGCTTTTAGGCCCTTCTATCTTGATCACACCATTGTCAATCAAATCTTGTACCACATTTTTCAACTACAAGCAATCATTTGTTGTATGTCCTCTATTTTTTTGGTATTCACAACGACTAGACTCACTCCACCAATTTGGCTTGTTTTGTGGTTCATATGGTTGAGCTCTAGGTGAATCAATAATATTATTAGCAATGAGAGTTCTCAATGCATTCTCAAGGGGTTCACCCAAAGGTGTGAATGTCCTCTTGGGAGATGGTGCAAAGAACTACTTAGGCTTGTTAGCCCCTTGATTGTTCCCAAAGTTATTATTGGTATTGTTGTTAAAAGGCACTTTGGGAACTTGATTTCATTATTCACTTAAGTAGGTGTTCTCGTGAGAGTAAAAGGAATGGGTTTAAAATTATTAGCATCAACAACCCCATCATTGACCACACCTTTGTTGTTGTTCCTCAACCCAAATCAGTTATTGTTGTTAGGAGGATTCTTATTTTGATTGTTATTGTTGTTGGAGGTATTGTTGTTGTTGTAATTCTTGTTATCCTTGTACAAATTTAGTTCTCCACTTTTAACCAATACCTCCTCTGTTGCCACTCCATTTTCAATAAGATCTTAAAAAGACCTAGGACATTGCAACTTTAACCAATAATTCATTTCATTACTCAAGCTATTTATAAAGATGTCCATCTTTTCCTTTTCTAGTATGCTTCGAGGGTATCTAGCAATTACTACTCTCCATCTTTGTAAGAAAAGTAGGAATCCTTCTCCCTCTCTTTTCCTGGTGTTGCATAAAGTAATCATTGTAGCCTCATGTTTGACATTATATGAATAATGTGTTACAAATTTAGAAGCAGACTCTTCAAAAGTTTAGATGCCTGAAGGTAATTTTGAAAACCATTCCATGGCCATGCCTCCCAAACTTCTAGGGAACAACCTCATTAAGTAAGTAGTGTCATGCATGAAATCCAAGCTTAATGCACAAAATTCCCTTAAATGATCTTTGGGATCATATGCTCCTTCGTATTTGTCATACTTAGGAAAGACCACATTACTAGGGAATGGCATCATGATTAAACTCTTGTGAAATGGGAAATGACACAATGCCTCTATTGAAAAAGGTTTTGGAGCCCCACTTTGCTTTATTGTCTCCAATTGCATTTGGAATAATTTAAATTTCTTGTTCATGATATTAATCAGATTATCTTCAACTACCTCTTTCTTAAGTTGATTAACATCGTACTCATGAGGGAGTTTAAGACTTGCTTGGGCTAGGTCTAGAAAATAATTTTCCCTATCTCTTGCTAACACTTTTTCCATGAGTTTCATGAAGTATGGGCTCTATATGGCTTCATTAACCTTTTCCTCAGTGGCTTCTTCAACATTTGGATCACCATTTCCCCCATTGTTAGTGTTGTTAAACCCTTGATTGTTAGGGTCTATTCCTCCTCCATTGTTATTATTTGACCCTAGATTGTTTGGGTCAATACCTCCTCCATTATTGTTATTATCATGGTTACCTCAGTTGGTTTGATTTGAATCCGAGTTGCCAAAAGGTGGAAAAATCATGTTGGTTTCTACCTCTTGGATGGGTTCTTGTGGTATTCTTGAGGAGGTAAATGTGTCACTGGGAAAAGGAAGTTCTTGCCTTAGATATGTTCCATCTGATTGTAGGGTTGTCTTTACGTAGTAAGATTGAGTGAAAGCTGACATGAGCATAAATCTCTTGGAAATAGGCTTTATCTCACTTTCTTGTGGTCAAATCCTTACAAAATTTTCAAAAATGTTCAAAACTAGGATTTTTGACCAGGTGGGATATTGGAATAGATAAAATGTCCAAAAGGGTATTCAGATATGAAATCAATTTTTTTTTAAACCCCCAAGAAATATCCACTATTTTACCTTCTTTATTTTTGGGCATCACTTTCCTGTGTGTAGGTGTGACTTAAAACTTAATACGCGGTTACTAGAATTTGCCTAGGCGGTGCTTTGCAGATGAGCAGGAAGATTTTTCCTATTGATAGGCATTGCTTAAATTTTTCCAAGCATTTCTTAAAATTTCACAGGCATGACTTCATCATTTACAAGCATTGCTTAAATAGTCACAAGTGTGACTTCACTGTGCATAAGCGGTTTTCCTCTGTGTGCAAGTGACACTTTGTAGATTAGGTTGTAAATTCTAGAATTTTAAAAAGTTTTAAGATTGGATCTGCAAAATATTCTTGCTTGAAAATAAAATACAAACCTAACACAGACGTCAAATTTGTACCATATACCTAAAACTACACTAAAAGTGTATGTTCTCGATCATTTTCACAAGTATAAACAAGAATGTCTTCCAAGCAATCTACCTAGAATCAGATCTAGCTTTTAAACATGTTTGGCTCTAAAAGACAGATTACTACTTAACATGATTTTTAATGAGCACCTCTATTCTAGTTCATGTCATCGATGTCAAACCTTAACTGGTAAGACAATTTCTATCTAGGAGAATACCATATCTATTGATTGATGAAGAGGATTTGGTAAAGGAGATAACAAGAGAACCTAAGGAAAGGTTGAGTTATTTGATACTACAATGGGTACTTGATTAGTTGGCACATTGGTAAGATAATGTATTGTTTATCTAAGTAAGAAGAAAGACGAGAGAGGTAGGCTTAATCGATAAAAAGTGAAGAAATCTAGTTTAAGCCGAGTGATGTTAGTGTTGACCGAGCACTAGTATATGCCAAGTAAATATAGTGTTGATCAAACATCAGTAATTACTGAGAAAAGATCATGTTTTTTATGGAAGACAGTTTGTAATGATGACCGAGGAGAAGCACAAAGTATTGACCGAGTGTTAGTAAATTACATTTGGAGAAAGAATTAAGATTCCCAGCTGACATAGTTGAATTCTTGGGATATGTAAAACGTGTTGACATTATTAATAAATTTTATGTAGCATTTAATGCATGGTAAATCATTTTCTTATAGATTCAAAGAGAAGTTTGGAGATATATCTAGAAGGAAGGATGAAGAACATAATGATGGAAGGATTCAATGAATTTGACCTAAACCTAAGATCTACAGAGGAGATTAAGTGACAAAAGATTAATCTACTTGATTGAAGAGGTACAAAGGAAAACCTAATCATGAGGTTATGGAGAATGAAGAAGAGGTTGATGTTATTGACTAATAAGTCTAAGCAAAAGGCTAAAGGTGAAATTGTGAAGGAGCTGAATAGAGTTGTGATTGCTTGAAGAAAATTATGAGAAGATTAGAGATGGAGATGGAAATGGAGATTAGTTAGTAAATCAACATATATGTGTGAAGTGGATTTGTATTTACAAAGTGAGTTGTATATTTTTTAGATAAAAAATTAGTGTTACTTTCTAACCATTGTATTAGTCTAAATCCTATAATAAAGGTTGACCTAATAGTCATTGTATAAATCCTTTAATCAAGGTGACATTCTAATGGGATGTTCTTAAGTCCTCTAACCAGGCCACTTTTGACAGAGTGTTTTAAATCCTTTAACAGGGTCATACCTGACAGTGTGTTTGCAAACCTTTAATAGGGTTGGATTTTCACAGAGCTCACTTTAAAAGAGTGAAAATCAGTAGCATGTTACAAAGTGGTTTTTCCTAAATTGGGTTTCCACTATAAATCCTGGTGTTATACTTGTGTGAATTTTTTGATGTGAATGTTATTATATTCTGCAAGTTAATTACCTTTGGATAGTGGACTACATGTTATATATTTATGATATATGCTATAGAGACCAAGTTGAATAGCTGATTAGATTTGAGATTGTTGAAGTATTGAAAAGTTCAATTGGTATATCTAGACCTAAGGATAACTGATTCACACCCCCTCTCAATTATTCTAAAATCATTCTAACAATATCATCTATACAAAATAGATTTTGTGAACTTGCAATGAAACAACAACTTGCAATGAATATAATTCTTCAAAACCATACTAATACAAACCAACTTCCATAATTACACATGATCATTCAAGGTACAACAGGCATTGGTATATTATTTCTCATCAATTGCATTAGAAAAATTCTTAATTTGTCTCCATCTGGCATAGGGGATCCATTGTTGGTTGTTGCGCTAATAGGTGTTTCTTCTTATAATGTACAAGTAAAAAAAATACATGCATCCCTTCATATCCTTATTAGGGGGTTCCACCCTTTGTAAGGAAAAAAATGACGGTGTTCCAAGAACAATTAAAGCAATTCAAACTCAAAATGAATATCCAGCTACGTCAAGTATTCTTAAACCATCAAAATGAAAATTTTGGTGGGATATTTATTATTCTCATTGGTGACCTTGGATAGTTACCACCTATCATGGACAAACCCATATATGAATCGCACTCCAAGGCACTTACTTTATGGCATAGTTTCACAATTTTTATTACAGTGGACACTATACTTTTCCAACAAGGTACTTCTCATGCACAATTGATATTTCAAATAATTCTTCAAAATATTAGAAACACTAAACCCTCTCAAAATGAATGGGAAATTCTTATGGAGAACAAAAACGACAATTTAAGTCTTCAAAAACAAAAAGAATTTGATTCATCATTCCATTTATTTTATACCAATGATGTGGTCAGCGAGCATAATAAAAAAATGCTCAAATAATTAAATATGACGATTGCCCTGTGTATTGCAAAATTTGCACGACAATTGCATTTTGAATTTGACAATGATGAAAAGATGTTGTTGGATATTTTGTTATGTATAAATCAACAAGTAATGTTAATAGATAATTTATGGATACAAGTTGGGCTTGTCAATGGCTCAATTGGTCTAATAAAAGAAATTATCTATGAAAATGGCTCCAAACCACCAGACTGCCCAAATATGTTGTCATTGAATTCCAAATTATAATTGACCTGTATGGGATAGTAAAAATCTAAAAAAAATCCAAATTACACCAATATTCTAAGGAAATAAAACATAGCTTCCATTGATAATGGCCTGGGCCATAGCCATACAAAACTATCAAAGTTTGACTTTAAACAAAGAAACAATAGATCTAGGAAAAAGTGAAAAGAAAGACCTTGCATTTACAACTATTTCAAGAGTAAAGACAAATGAGGATCTACAAATTTAACCAACCTTCTCTTATGAAAGATATTCTCAAATGAAAAATAATGCATATACAACAATTAGGAAAAAAAAAGAGGCACGGTTGGCACATTGTTGTGTGTGTGAAAATTGTACCTAGCTGCGGACATAACACTTTAGTAAAACATTAGAGGTTAGCAAAATCAAAATCTGCAATATAAATAAAACTAGCTAACCAGGTGATTTACTACCTTCTAGTAGGTGTGAGTATGGTATTCTTAGATTCAGACTGAGATTAGTGACAATGCAACACCTAAATGAAGGATTTGAATGCAAATGATAATGAATGCAGATTAATCTATTTTTCTTGGATTTTGTATGCAATGAGATGAAAAATTGTATGAAACTAGTCTAGAATGTATGAAAGATGGATTGAATGCAAAATTTTATCTAACAATGCTATGAAAAATGATATGAAGATGGATGCAAAGCTATGAAAAATAATGAAAGATGTCATAAAATTTCCCATCGCAAGTGCTTGATTCTTCAGATGCAATTTCGCCAGAGTAATTGTGCAAATTTGAGAGATGTAATTGTGAAGAGTTGAGCCTCGATTTTATAGAAATCTAGGGCTTGAGGATGCATTGAGAAAAGCCATAAATCACTCTTGATAAACTCAAGTTGATTTTTGAGTTAACAAGAAATCAAAATTAATTAACTCATAAAATCATGCAAAAGCACTTTTTGACTCAAAATAGAGTTTAGTTCACTTTTTCAACTCACCATCAGATGTTAAGTTTAGAAAGTCAACAAATTGAAATTGAAAATTGATTTAAAGTTGACTGCTTTTTTGATTGTGCATGATTTAATATGAATTAATTTAAAAATAAAGTGATTTATTCTCAACTTAACTGATTTTTGAATTGATTTATGGGTTAATCAATTATTTAATCAAACTTTATTCCAAAACTATATCATTAAATTTGACAACTGGATTTAATCAATTAAATAAGAATTCAACTGATTATTCATAGGATTTTGATTTATTGTCAAAATTAAATAATATAAATTAGGAATAAATGGAATTAAATCTAATTAAATAATTGAGTGGCAGAATTAAACTTAATTAATTAAATATTTAAAATATTCAATTAATCAAATTTTAGGATAAATAATGACATTTATCGCCAAATAATATTCAATCAGATATAATTATGATAATTAGGAATATTCCCCATGCAAAATTAAGATAATCAATTAGGGTTTTGATGAACTGATGTGTAGATGTGCCTTAGGTTAGGACTTTTGTGTCGATTTCATTCGATTTGATGATGTAGGAGGTTAATGAATCTATAGCCCATTTTTGGGGTATTATATTTTGCCCCTCTTTGAATTATTGTGCAAAGCGTAGTGGTTCAAACATTAATCTATTTTTGATGAGGATGTGGACTCAGTTACGTGGTGGAAAAACTAATCCTGAAAGATTAACCAATTCTGAGACAGAAACTGATTGAAAGATTTGAAGATGTTGGTGATTTAGGTCCTGATCGACCAAAGAGTCAAGATTATGCTAACTATATCAACAATGAATTGGTGATTATGAAGAAGTGTCAAAACACCTGATTCTAAACCTATGATTATGAAGAAGTTACTGTCTTGACTCCAGACTTGATTGTCCAAAGGAATTGAAAGGATTCCAAATCTGAACCCTTCAGTTACGAAGAACCAAGGAAATAGCACAACTGAACCGATGGTTACAAAGAGGTGATATAATTTACAAGATAAAAGAGAATACCGGATTGATATGGATCTCGACAAATCTGATATGCCCCAAGCGATGTGCCCCAAGTGACGAGGACTTTTGATGAGTCAACAACTAGATGTGGTTGTTATCTTGATTACTAAAAGAAAGATTTGATTTACAGATTTGATTGATGTGTAATACCATGCCCCCTTTGGGATGAAAATTGAAATCTGACAAGAAAAGTCAGCGTTAAATAGTTTAGAAGCATGTTAATTGATTTGAGAATTGGTTATACACGTTTGGGAATGCGTTCTGCATCATTTGGAGGTCCTGAAGACCAATTTTGACTAGGTTTGACCATGGTTAACCAAGTTAAAATTTTGATAGTTTGATGTGAGATAATCAGTTAAGTTGAAAAATGGATTTCTATGATGATAGAAGGTCGATTATGCAAGCAGTATGTCGTCCTAGGTCTGGAAATTTTAAATCATGATTTTGACAAAGTAAATGATCTTAGATTTTGATTTTGATCTCGAAAATGGGTTCACAACGTCGAAATTAGCTAGGGGTGCAATTTTCATGGAAAACAAAGCACTTTTAAAAATTAGGCCAAAACCTATATAAGGCCCAAAAGGGTCATTTTCAATTCATTATTCACTTTTAACTTTAGAAACTTCCGTGGAGCCCTCTAAGAGAAAAATGGCCAATATGACAATTCCATTCTCCTCACATCGATTCAAGCATAGACGATGATACCAGTGACCTCCTCAGTACAGGAACCTAGTATGTGGATCTCTGTGCCTCTCTATGAATTCAAATTTTTTATGTTTTTATGCTTTTAGGATCTTTTTGGTATGCATTTTCATTTTTGAATTTTTCTAGCATAGAAACTCGTACGACAGTTCCCTAGGACTCGTACAACTTTTGAAATTGCTTTAGAGAGTCATCCTAGGGCTATCAAAAACTCGTATGAGAGGGACCCATGTCTCGTACGACATTTTGTTAGGTCCCTCAAATGTCGTACGACAACCTATGTATTTTTGTGTACTCATGGAATGTCATACGGGAACCTGTAGAAACTCGTACGAGTTTTGACATTAGTCTAAAAATTCATATGGAAAACATAGAGCATTTTTGGTAGTCTTAGGTCAAATTTTTGTTTTTTCTAATTTCTTAGGATGATTCCTTAGCATTTAATGCACCTTCTAAAGTGTTCAACATTTCAATTCCTATACTGATAGCCTAATTTTTTACCAAATTACTGATAGGATACACTATTTCTATGTTATGTAGGTCATCTACCTTGATGTTCATGTCTGTAAATCACACCCGGCTACACAGAGATTATGTGTGTCACTACCTAACCCTCTGAGAGTGCACCTAGCTATGTGTGGGTTTGAGTATCTGATCCATTTGCCTGAGATTTAGGTGAACCATGGACTACTGACTGTGTTGATTGAGTGCTTTCATTCAGAGATACAAACTTTCCACCTACCCACTAGAGAGATTACTGTTACACCTGAGGATGTCTACTAGATTCTGTGTATTCTATTTCATGGTCCTCATCTTGATTACATCAGTGCGGGGAATGCTGGACTTCATGCTTTTAGGAATTTATTTGGAGATGATGATCAGTTGGCTCAGTCCATATCCTGGGAGACTTTGACATAGAGATATGGGCAGACCCATAGATTATAGCGTATTATAGCTGGGATGATCAGAGGGATCATCATGTTCGATCATCAGCAAAATGGTCTTTTGATGGGTTGGGCCCCTATGGTAGCTTGACTAATGGCTACTCCTAAGTTGGGTTGGGGTCAGTGCATGCTCGCACATATGTTCTCAGAGATGCATGAGATCGTGTATCATGAGAGAAAGTCATTTACTTCTGGTGCACTTGTACTATAGATCTAGGCATGGGAGCACATTCCCATATGTCGGTCTGTATGTCAGAGTCAAAGACAGCCATAAGAGCCCATTATATATGTATATTCTAGATATGTGACATAGGTTCACATGGGTATCATTGAGTACTAGAGGTGGGTCCTCGATTACATGAGCTATGTCATTTGGTGACCATACTTACAGGTGGAGGCATGGCCTACTGCATGGTCTCAGTTTAGTTACTTCTGCCAGAGTTGAGTATTGATAGGTCATTCTAATATAGTGTTGGAGAGATTTATCATCACCCAAGTGTGGCAGCAATATCGTATAATTTAGGACGCCCCACAAGATTACGCTACATATGCATGGCTGGTTTGAGAGATAGGACTTGGATGGACAATGAGATTATCTTATGCACTGTGTAGCTAGGAGTATATAGGTATTGTGCCAAGAGAGTGGGACTATAGACCATAGGTAGTAGATGCTAGGGTTATAGATGCTTTTATTTCTTGGCTAGCAGAGCACCCGATGCATAGGTTCTCAGATCCCATTGAGCTGATACCAAGTATGGAGGAGGGAGCAGATGTCATAGGTGCTCCCATGGGCTGAGGCCAGAGACGACATGATACATAGATTTCAGTGATGCAGCTAACACCACTGAGACCAAGGGTAGTTGTTACTCCTCAGAGGCCATTTGGATACATGAGACCACCTCACCCTTCTAGTTCTACAACAAGGAGACCTACAGTATTACAGAGGAGATCTACTAGAGGAGAGAGTGGTACACTAGGTAGTATTGGTAGTGTTGATGAGGTACTTGGAGCATAGCAGGATGTAGGTGTTGACACTGATGCTGTATAGGTGGATCTAGATTTTGATTTAGGTGATGAGGTTAGATGTTGCAAGGTGCATAGGACAGAGGCTGCTGATCAGCCTATGAAGGACATAGAGATGCTAGCTACAGATGTGGATCCTGGATTGAGGCAGACTCCATAGGATATGATTAGGAGACTCAGACTACAGGTATGAGATTTAAGGGCACATATTACTACTCTTGAGGTATAGCTCAAGGAGTTTGAGAGGCAGCATGTAGCATGAGAGGGAGATTGCAGATAGTTGCAGGCAAAGGTCACACATCCGATTGCACGGGCTGCATATTATGTGTTTGCATACTATGCTATTGTACTACTACACAGAGAGTTCTGACATATTCTCAGTATATGATTACCTCGAAGGGAGCTAGAGCATCCAGGACTGACCCCATTCTAGATGCACCCGCACCACCTTCACTTGATGTCGTGGATCAGGTAGACAACTGATCTATCCCGTTGTTCTATTTTTGTCATTTTGTCTATATATACTGATCTGACTCTGATAGCTCACATGAGCTCATTCTTTTGTATCTTGTGCCAGTAGTGCACCCTTGACTATTTTGGTTATATGATATATATGAGATCAATTTTTTGGTTATGACTTCATTTGTACTTGTCATTTTTTATTTATGATGATATCATGTGATGTAAATGCTATGAGTAGTGTAGAATGTATGTAATATGCAATGCAATGATTTCTTTCAAATGTATGGATTTATGCAAATGTATGTGATTATGGAAAATTGTATGGAAATGTATGATTTTGATTATGATATGCAATGATAAATGCACATGTATGTAATGCAATGCAATGATGGAATTATCATGATATGTAATGTAAGTGCAATGATACACATGATATATTTTGTAGGTATTGATGAATAAAAGTACTCAGTCATTTGTCAAAAAGGATGTTTAACCCAGGATGGTGACTGCTTGTAGATCTGTAAAGAGACCTTCATGTGAGATTCAACTCTTGTGAGATGTCTAGCATTGTTTGAAGAATCATTTAAGCGTTCAAGTTTATTAAGCAATTGTGAGATCAGACAATCATGTAAAGTGTAAAAATGAAATGTAGAATGAAATGCAAACCTAAGACCTAGGACCTAGTCACTGATCATGTGTCGGTCATTTTCATCATTGAATTTTTAGGTAACCAGATAAATCAATACAACATCCACTAGTTAGGAAACTATAGACATATGAATATTGATTTGTATGCTCAAAAGTCAATACAATGCCCACTGGCTAGACAACCATGGACATATGAATATTGATTTTGTATTCAGAATGTTGGATTAGATATAAGCTCCAAGGCACATTTTTCAGGATGACCTGAATATCATGTCCATTTTGATATAACAATTTGTATAAGCATCAGAACATAAACGTTGTGATGACTTGAATACACCTTGTAGTGCAAACACATCAAGCAATCAAGAGATCATTCTAAATCCAATGTGAATTACCCGTAGTGACCCTTTATCATTCACATCCTTAGGTAAGATCGTGTTTCACAGTAGGAGTAAGAACTCACTCAAAAAGACAATAGTTATATCAAGATTCCTTGAATTTTCCAGGTATCAATGGTCAAGGTACACATGGCCATCCAATACATGATGGAGGCTCTTATAGATGGACACCATTTCAATCTTGAATTTCCAAAGTCATTAGATTTTCACATACAAGTAGAAGACAAAGAAAAGATTATGCCCCCAGTCATCACTCTCTAAATCCTGTAGAGGACATCATTGAAGAGCTCGAAAGGACACAATATGCAAAAATCCCAATGTGAATCAGTAAGCATACATGTGAAGCATAGATTGTTTTCATTTTGCATTGATGTTTATGTTCAATTGCAAAATCCTTTCTGGTAGGAGATTGACTGACTGACTCGGATGAAGCTTCAAAGGACTCTAACTAGATATGACTCATCTGAGGTATACTAGAGACCATAGGATATGACTTTGATTGTCCCCAAGTTTGAACATTGATAGGATACAGACGTTTGAGCTAATTGGTGTACAGACCAACTTTATTGAAAATAGGAATGCAGAAACAAACTAGGAGATATGTACAAACTAAAGCAGGACTGAAAGCTGGGAAAAACCAAGATTGCATTGATAGATGGAGCATTTTGAACAAGTGGTGCCCATTTGCCAGGTTTTCACCATCTTGGTAGAGATTCTATTTTTGCTACCAAGGCACCGATTTACCAGGTTTTCACCAAGGCACTTTTTCTTTTTCTCATTTTTTTGTGTATTTTTTATCTTTTCAATTTTTTTGTACTTTTTTCATTTTTTTGATATTTTTCAAAATTTTCAATTTTTTTGTGAATCATCAAGGCGCCTATTGCTAGGTTTTCACCAAGATGTTCATTTTTTAAGGACTTTTTCAGATTTTTAAGATTTTTTCAAGATATTTTATCATAGACTGAATGTCTTAGGCATAGAATTTCTTCAGATGGAGAATGTTGATTGGTTCTCAGAGCTATTCTCCTTCAGTCATTGAGAGTTGATAGGCTCTAGAGCCAAAAGTAGCAGTGATAACAAAGGAACACAACTAGTTGGGTTCAAACTTCTCTTAATGTGATTGATTTTTAGGATTCTCTCTCAAGACTAGATCGCCAACCTGAAATTCTTTGTGTCTAACTTTCTTGTTGTAGTCTCTAGACATTCTTTTCTGATATACTATGAGATAATCATACACCACTTGTCTACACTCATCTATTAGTTCAAGTTCTTGTAACCTAGACACTCTATAGTCCTCATCAGTTACTAGACCATGCATTCTGATTCTTAGTGATGGGATTTCAACCTCAATAGGAAGTACCGCTTCAGACCCATAAGCTAAAGCGAATGGTGTAGCCCCAATGGGTGTTCTGATACTTGTTCTATAGGCCTAGAGAGATGGATTGATCATGAGATACCCATCTCTTCCTATTTTATTAACTGTGCGATGCAAGATTTTCAATAGGTTCTTGTTTGATGCCTCTGCTTGTCCATTCCCTTAAGGATAGTAAATGGATGACCAATGTTGTGTAATCTTGAATTTTGAGCATAAGGAATCTAGGTCCTTGTTCTTGAATTGGTCACCATTATCTATGCCTATTGAATGTGGAATTCCATACTGGCATATGATATAGTTTAGAATGAACATTGAAATTTTTTTGTCGGTTGCTTGAGTCAAAGGAACTGCTTCTACCCATTTTGTAAAATAGTCTGTAGCTGTAATGATATGGGTATGTCCATTAGAAGAATGTGGATATATGGCTACTATTAGATCAAATGCCCATTGTTGAAAAGGCCATTGTGTAGTAAAGGGAATCAGATCACTCCCTGGTGCATGAATTGGGTTACCATGTACTTGGCACTTTTGAAAGTTCTTAGCATACTTGATTTCATCTTTTTCCATTTCAGGCCAATAGTACCCAACCCTAATAAGTTTTTGAGCTAGTGTTAAACCATTGGAATGTGATCCACATATACCTTTGTGGACTTCCTCTAATGCGCATTGAGAGTCTTTATGTTCTAAACACCTAAGAAGTGTACCATCTCAACCTCATTTGTACAGATCATTACCAATGATGACATAGCAGAATGCATTTTGGATAAGGTATCATTTCTCATGATGGTTAAAAGTATTAGGAATGATTTGGTCTTGAAGGTAGGAGAAAAGGTGTTTGTATAATCATGACCAACAATAGTGCAGATCATGCGGGTTTCAAGGGAATCATATGCAGGAAACAAAAATGCTTCCACCAGGAACTCGTAGCATAGCTCATGTTCAAGTTGGTATATTAGAGATGATAAAGTCACCATAGCATCAACAGTCTTGTTCTCCATTCTAGGAATTTGTTCAAATGTGATAGATATGAAATATTTCTTTAAGTCATCTACCATGCATTTGTATGGAACAAGTTTCTCATCTTTTGTCTGGTACACATCATTGACTTGGTGTATGACTAGCTGTGAGTCTCCATGAATGTGTAATTTTGTCACTCGCCACTCAATTGCTATCTTCAGACCATTAAGTAGAGCTTCATATTCAACAATATTGTTTGTGCAAGGAAAATTTATTTTGAATGCATTAGGTATTGAGTAACCATGTGGTATTATGAATAATATGCCTGCTCTAGATCGATTATGTGTGTAAGATCCATCAAAGAAGAGACGCCAAGTCCTAGAAGATATTTTTATGATGGATGAATTAGGAAATTTCATCTATAATGGTGTATCATCAAACATTGGTGTGTCAACTAATTGATCTGCAATGACTTGTCCTTTGATAGCTTTCCTTTCAAC
This sequence comes from Chamaecyparis obtusa, assembly GCA_027943335.1. NCBI lineage: Eukaryota > Viridiplantae > Streptophyta > Pinopsida > Cupressales > Cupressaceae > Chamaecyparis > Chamaecyparis obtusa. The sequence goes on along the minus strand of BSBK01002883.1, from coordinate 451,334 downwards.
ATATTCTATGTCAAATTAGCTCAATAGCATCACCCATTTAGCTAGTCTACCTGTGAGGGCAGCTTTACTTAGTAGGTACTTTAGTGGATCAATCTTAGATATTAGTTGTGTTGTATGAGCTAACATATAGTGTCTCAATTACTATGATGCAAAGATCATAGCTAGACAAGCTTTCTCAATCATTGAATAGTTCTTCTCATATGCTACCAATGTTCTACTAATGTAGTAAATAGCTCTTTCTATTTTGTGTTCATCATGTTGTGCTAGTAATGCCCCTAATGATGTATCTGTGGTAGAGACATATAAAATAAATGGCTTCCCTTGAATAGGAGGCATCAAAATAGGAGGATTTGATAGATATTTCTTGATATGATTAAAATTCTTTTCACATTCCTTGTTCCATGCAAAAGTCACACCTTTATGCAATGTTTTTGTGAAAGGTTGTGATATATCTGCTAGCTGAGATATGAAATGTCTGATTGATCATACTCTTCCTTGTAAGGTTCTCATTTGACTAATATTTTTGGGAGGTTGCATTTCCATGATAGCTTTGACTTTAGCAGGATCTACTTCAATACCCTTCTTTGAAACAATGTAGCGTAGGAGCTTTCCAGAAGTGACACCAAAAGAACACTTTTTAGGGTTCAACCTCAGACTAAAATTCTCCATTCTATCTAGCATTTTTCTTAAATCATTCAAATGTTATGATCTTATCATAGACTTAGCTAAGGTGTCATCAGCATAGTCTTCCATGGTTCGATGAATCATGTCATGAAAGATAGATGTCATAGCTCATTGATATGTAGCACCAACATTCTTAAGGTCAAATGGCATGACATTCCAACAAAAGGTACCCCATGCACATGTAAAAGATGTTTTCTCTTGATCTTCTAGAGTGATCTTGATTTGGTTGTACCTAGAGAAACCATCCATTAAGGAATACATCTCAAACCCTCTAGTCATGTCCACTATCATATCGATATTTGGTAATGGAAAATCATCCTTAGGGCATGCTTTGTTAACATCTCTAAAATCTGTGCACACTCTTATGGATTTCTCTAGTTTTGAAACAAGAACAATGTTGGAGATCCATTCTGCATAATCTATGACTTAGATAAATCTGGCTTTTAGTAACTTTTCTAGCTCGGCTTTGACTAGGAGTGCAACATGTGGATGCATCTTGTGCAATTTCTGTTTAACAGGTTTGACTCTTGGAGCTATAGAAATATGATGCATTATAAATTTTGGATCTAACCCTAGCATATCTAAATATTTCCATGCAAAATTGATCTTCTTCTCTGTTAAGAAAGTATTGAAGGCTTGTTTCTCTTCCTCTAATAGGGATTGTGCTACATGAATCAGTTGTGGTTCCTCTGTTGTACCCAAGTTGATAGATTGAGTTGGCTCTATCAATACTCGAGATCTATCCTATAAATGACTTGGAAGGACATCAAATATCTCATCCTTAGGCACCTCAGAGAGGTTTTCACCTTTGGATACATCTTTTGTTTTTACTATTTTAGGTTCTGAGACTGCCACAAAGTGGTTTTCACCCTCAGAAATCTTTTTCTTTTTTCTTTTATTCTTTTTCTTTTGACTAAGATATTTGATATCTGACTCTATCATGCTAACACTAGGTTCACTGATGGAAGTCATCATAGGTTCCACTACATTGAGGTAGCAAGCAAGGTTGTAGTCATTTTGAAAAGTATGGATATCTTGGCTCAGATCAGTAGACGTCTAGTCAATAAGTTCTGGATGTTGGATAGTCAATGTAGGGAAGGATTGGGAAATGGTGTTTACACATATGGTGTTGTCATCAATGGTCCTAACCTGACTCTTGAATTCAAAGGTGATACCACTACTCAGAATATTCAGTTCATGAATTATCCCAACATCATTATTGGATTCCACTTCAGCCATAGGAGGACCAAACTCGTTAAGTTCATCATTTTTCTCTAGACTCACTTTAGATTTAGGTGCATATCTGTGAATAAAATCAACATGTTTCTCAGTGATAAGTTCATCTTCTTCAGGAATAACTCCCCATTCATAGTCATTTGATTCATCTTCAAATCTCTCATCTAGACCTTTGGGAAATCTGAGAACATGTGTAAAGTTAGGATGGATACTCCAAGAAGGGTTACCTATAGATTCTGATTTGAATTCATACTCATGGGAATCTATCTCAGAATAGCTACCAATTTCCTCCTTGTCTATTTGGTTTTCTTTAAGATCAGCTGGTTCTTGTGGTGCAACTGTCTTTTGTTCCATAGTAGGTTCTTGTGTGTCTACTATATTGATAGTCTCCTTAGGTTTTTCTTCATCTTTAAGGAGGTCTAGTATTTATTTAGGTAAATGCTCATAAGGAATAAGCTCATCAGTGGTGTCTGAATCCTCACCTTCAGATTGTTGTGTTTCTTCTTTTAACTGAATTTGTGTTGATGGTTCAATCTATTTTAGGACATGTGGAGATTTTTTGCTAAGATAAAAAAGCTTCTTCTAATATCCTAGACCCATAGTATCTTTGTTTGTCCATCCATGGTGGTCAATTGGTGATATAGGACCTTTGCCTCTTGTTCCTAGAGGTCCCTTTCCTTTGTATTCCATTTTAGACATGAGTTTGTGACCTGGTCCATATAACTTTGAAGGAATTATGTTTGACTTGGAGTCACATTTTTTAACTAGCTAGGATTAATCTTTGTATAGCCATGCAAGAACAACTTCATCTTCTTCAAACTCTTTCTTGGACACTTGATCTATGAAAAAACTCCCATTGTAGATAGTTTTAGGTTCTTTAGATTCTTGTTTTGTCTGTTTTAAAGGTTGCTCATAAGATTTAGGTGAGACTGGGAGAGATGTTAGAGATAGGACTGGTTCCATAGTATATTCTCCCATACTTGTGTCCTTGATTTTAACCTCTTTAGCAATGTCCTCCATCTTGGATGTAGAGGCAATGTCTGTTTGTTTGGTAGGAGATTCTCTATTGTGTGGAACAAGTTTGTCAACACTCTCCTTCAATGCATTGCAAGATGTGGATATGTTAGTTGGAATCGTGACCTCTACTCCATCACAAGGAAACTTCACACATTGATGGTATATGGATGGAATAGCTTGAATTTCATGTAACCATGGCCTCCCTAGAAGAATATTGTAAGCCAAAGGAAGATCTAGAACCTAACATGTGATATATCTGGTAATAGGTCTTGTTCTGATAGGTAGGACAATGGTTCCTTTTGAAGATCTTTCTTGCTCATCATATGCCTTTATATTTATTTTATTTTTAGGATCAATAGCATCTTTTGATAATCCCAGTTGTGTGACCAATTTGTAAGAACAAAAGTTTAAACCAGCACCTCCATCTTTCAACACACGTTTGACATGACAGTTTTGGATCAAGACTTCAATGTGAAAAAGCTGGTTATGTGGATGACTCAAAGAGTTATCATCTTCCTCTGAAAAGGAGATATGTTGGGGTGATGTTAGATGACCAAACATAGTCTAGAATATGTCTAGATCAAGATTGTCAGGAACATTGGAACCGAGCAGAGCTTTATCCAGAATAGCCCTATGAGCAGGAGATATTTGAAGCAACTCAAACATTGATATTTTAGCATTGGTTTGCTAGAGTTCTTGGAAAATATTGTATGATGTCACTCTAGTCTCTTTAGGTTCTTTAGGAGTTGATTTTGAGGCAGCCCTCTATTTGGAAGTAGATGAAAGATTAAAAGGCACCTTAGGGGTATTGGATGAATTCGAGTTTTGTCCTTGTAGGGGTTCCTGAGCTGGTGATTGAGTTATTGTATTTGCTGATTGATTATCCCTATCTTTTTTGCAATAGTGATGACATTGCAATGTTTAGATAGGCCTGGTTCAACCATGTTTATGACATCATTGTTTCCAGAATAAGTCTAATTGACTTTAGCACCCATATTAGGTTGAGTAGTAGAAACTCCTTGATTGTGCTTCAGAAATGGTTATGTGAATACTGTGTGATCATTGTTCATTTTATGATTGTCAATTACAATCTCTCCATTATCAATTTTGTCTTGTATGAGATGCTTCAAGCGTATGCATTTATTCATTTTATGACCCTTGTTTTGATGGAAGTAACAAAAATCGGTCTCTTTCCACCATTTTGGTTTGGGTTTAGGATCAAACATTTTTATCTCAAGTACTGTGATGATATTGTTTGCTAATAGAGTTTTCATGGAAGATTCCAAGGACTCTCCCAAAGGAGTGAACTAATGTATTGGTGTCATAATCCATGGTTTATAATACTTTGAATTTTGAGATGGTTCATATGCCTTTTGTTCAGAAGCTTTGAGGGCCTGAGTGCCCATGGTAAGATTCAATGCGGGTGCCTTTGATGGAGCACTGATATGATCCACAACACCATCTGTTACAACATTCTTGTTCTTGTTCCAGAATTTGTTTTTATCTTTATTATTGTTGGAACTTGAACCAGATTCATACTTCCTATCCTTGTTATGGATATGTCTCCCTTTCGAGAAAGCACATTTTCAATATTTATGGCATTTTTTACCATTTTCTCAAAAGAAGTATGATTTTGAATTTGTAGATGATAGTTGAGTTTCAGAATCATATTGTTGATAAAGATTTCAAAATTTTTAGTTTCCATAATGGATCTAGTGTAAAGCAAGAATTTCTTCCTCCACCATTTCAAGAAAGTTAGGAATGGTTCTCCTATTTTCTATTTCAGATTGCAGATATCGATCATAGTGATTGGATGTTGAATATTTTAGTAGTGTTGATAGAATAGTTTGATTAACTCCTCAAAAGTCTTGATTGTGGGAGGCATTTTTAAGAACCAATGAATGGCTGACCCTCCTTGAGATCGAGGTAAAAGATGCATTAGATAGGTTGGTTCATGCATAAACTCCATAGATTGAGTACATAATTCCCTGACATGATCTTGAGGATTATAGTTTCCATCGCACATATCATATTTAGGGATCTCCACTTTCTTTAGAAATGGTGGAATGTACAATTTTTTGTCAAATGGAAAGGGTCATAGAGCCTCCATAGAAAATTCCTTGGGTTCTTTCTCTTTTTCCATCTTGTTCAGTTTAACTTGCATAACATGCATCTGTTTCATCATAGCTGAGATAGGAGTTTCTTCCTTTGGAATAATGATATCTTTAGCATTAAAGGTGTGAGGAAGCTTGGCTCCTTGTCTTTCCAATTCCAAGAAGTATGCCTCCTCTTCTTGCAAGAAATGTTTCATCATCCTTTGAAAGTGCTCATCATTTCTATATCATTCGATTTCAGAAGGAGTTGGTTCGGGATCTTCATGAGTAGATTGATGACCTTGGGATCCTTGGTTTCCTCCTACTTGAGACATTGTGTTGCTACTAGGACTACCAAGGATTGATTTATGTAGAGTTTTTTTATTACCTCTGTGAACAGACATGGGAGGGGTTACGTAACCACCTTTTAAGAAGAGATTGCCAAGAGCGTCTTCTCTGAATTTGTTTGTGTCATAGGGTTGATGAAATGTCTGAGAAATCATAGAAGATGTTGCTGAAGAGGGTTTGGGTTGTTCTCTTTGTTTTCTTTGTGGTGAAGCTCTAGTTTCCACCATTAATCTCAGGTGAAGCAAAAGAGCAAGATGAAGACAACTGAAAGATGACTTGATTCAAGAAAATCAAATGACGCAACCTTGTCAAGATTGGGTGGGTTTGATGAAAAAATTAATTGGATGTAAATGGAGGATACTCTGCCCTAGTTATATGGGTAGATGCCCAAAAGATGGTGGACACGAGCTCACAACACAACCATTTTTGATGAAGATTGAATTGAAGATGATGATTGACAAGGTTTTGACACAAGATGAAAAGATTCAAATCGATAGATCAGAAGGCAGTATAAAACTCAAGAGACCACTTTTGGAAAATGAATTGGATTCTTCTGGTTTTTGCTCTATTCCTAACATAGTGAAGTTTCTAATAGAATCTAGAAGTAGCCTATAAAAACTAGATTTTTGACAAATTTGGCAAGTTTCTGGCAACTTTTGAAAATTTTGATATGAGTTTCTCTAGGCTCGTATGAGTTTGGGTGAGGTCTGTCATGACAATTGATAGCACTCGTACGATAATTTCAACACTTGTACGATAGTTGACAATAGGGATTGAATTTTTTGTCGAGTTTCCTGACAAGACTCCTATGACAGTATATAGTCTACCATATGACAATATAGGGGTTCTGGCACAACAATTAGGCAAAACTCGTATGAATTTATGAGACTGTGGGATGACTTTGGACTTTAGAAAGGAATTTTGCTTTAGATTTGCAATTTTTTAGTTTTCAAAATTAGTTTGTTTGCAAATTGCTCTATCTAGGTTTGAAAATCAGTGTAATATTTCATCTCGGGTTCGTTCATTTTCAATAACCAAGTAGATAACAAGCACGCAAAACAAGAAGCAAGTGATTTCAAGCACGTCTAAAAAAAATGAGCAAGGGACAAAGCAACCTTGCACATGAACAATCAAGTAACTTATTGTTTTAACCCTAGGAATGCTACTTGTGTATGGTCTCAAAAAGTTTTCCAATCATGCACAGAGACCTAGAAAATAAAAATTTGATAGCACTAGGGTTTTTAGTAATGGTTTGACTCTGCAACTTTTGTAATCTCAAGAGGGAAAAATTCAATCTAGGCGCACCAAGGTTTTGACATAGTTTGATAATTTAATCAATTAGGAGCTACTGAGGAGATCTAACAACCCAACAAGAGACTACACATGTGGAGATTTCTTTCACAAAGACATTTATATAGTGGATGTTGCTACCATGATGAAAATAGCTATTACCGCTTGAGGTTCCATCCATGTGGTTGACCCAATAAAGGGAATGTCCACTATGATTAACCCTCTCTAAAGGTGACTCACAAAATAGACCACATAGGGACTTGGTCCAGATTCAAGGATCTGAGTTTCTGATACTACCCAAAAAGGGAGTAGAGCATAATCCTCTAACCTTTTCACTTTTACCCAAACATAGTAGACAGATTCTTTGACATGCTAAGACTAAAATTACCTCACCAAGGTTTGTGATGTCAACAAAAATGTCTACCGAGCTCTCTAAGTGGGACCAAGAGAGAACGTACTGATCAAAGTTGAGGACCAAACCAAGTAGAACGTGAGATAATCACAGTATCTTCCCTACCTATAAGGGGATCTATCTTCGAGAAGAGCTTCGCATGCAAAACAAGTGAATGAAGCCCACTCTCTCAAGAACTCCACAAATAGTGTTCATAGGGCCTAATTACTATGTGTAACATATATGCAAAAAGAAAATCTATGTTCGTTTTAGAGCCCAAAACCGAAGTGTGTTTTATGAAAGCAAGAAAGGCACACAAGCTTGACATGTGAGAGTTTTTTTTATGTCCCAAATTAAAGTGTTATCAGATGCAACAAAATACCTGAGTTCCTTCACAATGCGCTTAGTAGATTTTACCTATTTTGCAATTTTTTGTTGCGCTTTTCCAATCAGAATCAGCAAGTACCAGTCAGAAATAGAAGATCTCAATTGTTAGGGTTATTTGTTAGTCCAAATCCAAAAAAATCAAATCTAGAAAAATGCCTAAAAATTTGAAATGACAATTGAATTCCTGATGCCAAAACTCATACGACAATCAGTTACCTCCTGTATGACAATCCAATCCTGATACGATAATGGGTCAATGCACACACGATAAAGAAGCCTCTAAATGATAATGTGTAACAATAGGTACGAGTCTTGAAAACACCAACTATCATACGATAGTCAGGGGGTCTTGGCATGACACTCTACCAAAACTCATACGAAAAATGTATAGACAGAAAGTAAAAATCACAATTTTCACAGAAAATGATAGAAAATTGATAGAAATTATTAGAAATAAAATGGAAACCCATTTCAGGGCCCCATGGTGGGTGCTAGAAATGTGTGTGTGAAAATTGTACCTAGTTGCAGACACAACACTTTAGTAAAACATTAGAGGTTAGCAAAATTGAAATCTACAATATAAATGAAACTAGCTAACCAGGTAATTTACTGCCTTCTAGTAGGTGCAAGTATGGTATTCTCAGATTCAGACCGAGATAAGTGACAATGCAACACCTAAATGAAGGATTTGAATTCAAATGATAATGAATGTAGATCAATCTATTTTTTTTGGATTTTGTACGCAATAAGATGAAAAACTGTATGAAACTAGTCTAGAATGTATGAAAGATGGATTGAATTCCAAATTTTATCTAACAATGCTATGAAAAATGATATGAAGATGGATGCAAAGCTATGAAAAATAATGAAAGATCTCAAAAAATCACTTGTCACAAGTGCTTGATTCTTCAGATGCAATTTTGCTAGAGTAATTGTGCAAATTCAAGAGATGTAATTGTGAAGAGTTGAGCCTCGATTTTATAGAAATCCAGGGCTTGAGGATGCATTGAGAAAATCCATAAATCACTCTTGATAAACTCAGGTTGATTTTTGAGTTAACAAGAAATCAGAATTAATTAACTCATAAAATCATGCAAAAACACTTTTTGACTCAAAATAGAGTTTAGTTCACTTTTTCAACTCACCATCAGATGTTGAGTTTAGAAAGTTAACAAATTGAAATTGAAAAGTGATTTAAAGTTGATTGCTTTTTTGATTGTGCATGATTTAATATGAATTAATTTAAAAATAAAGTGATTTATTCATAACTTAACTGATTTTTGAATTAATTTATGGGTTAATCAGTTATTTAATCAAAGTTTATTCTAAAACTATATCATTAAATTTGACAACTGAATTTAATCAATTAAATAATAATTCAATTGATTATTCATAGGATTTTTTATTTATTGTCAAAATTAAATAATATAAATTAGGAATAAATGGAATTAAATCTAATTAAATAATTAAGTGGCAGAATTAAACTGAATTAATTAAATATTCAAAATATTCAATTAATCAAATTTTAGGATAAATAATGACATTTATCACCAAATAATATTCAGTCAAATATAACCAATTAGGGTTTTGATGAACTGATGTGCAAATGTACCTTAGGTTAGGACTTTTGTGTCAATTTTGTTCAATTTGATGATGTAGGAGGTTAATGAACCTATAGCCCATTTTTGGGGTATTACAATTGTCAATTAAAACAACTGATAAAATTAATGTTGCTCAAGGCTGATAACTACAATGACCTTTCTTTCTACCATGCTTACTCTGTTAAGAATATGGAGGTTCACATCACATCCATTCCTTACTCTATGTCTATGCATCTTCTATTGAACACTTCTAATTTTAAAATGTTGAGCTCTTTTTACCTCTTTTAATTTGGATTTCTATTCTACCATCAGTTTATCGATAATTGTCAGTGAGAATTATTTGAAACTTAACCAACTATAGTCTCTTGATGCTTTAGCATACATGAGCTGATTAGTATTCAAAGTTCATCTACGATATGGTGCTCACCTTTCTACTAAACATTTCTTTTTCAATATGTTTTATTCTCTTATAAATTAACTTATAAATTTTATGCTAGTTTAAATTTTTTTTTTGCAGGCCTAAGATGTATTGCACACCCATCTCCTTTAAGCCACGATTCCATTGCATTGACTTCCTAGCTAGCCGAGACCTTCTGGAAAGTGTTTATTGAAATAATCATTAACAATACTTAATTTACTTTACATTTCTCCATTTGTTAATAACTATACTTCTTGTACTTTATATTTTTGCATTATACCTATACAGTGCTTGGCTTTTCCTTTTCATAACTTGCATCTAAAAAAAAGTATGTTTATATTACATCCTGTTAATGATTTGTAGCTTCGATCGAATAAATCCAATTGATGAAATCAAATGCTTAAGTGACCTATCCGCCTTAAGAATTTGATATATATCCTTCTCTATCTTATTGTTATGAAGCATTATTAAATATTATATATATGATTAATATTTATTAGAATTATATATATATATATATATATATATATATATATATATATATATATATATATATATATATATATATATATATATAAAAGATGTATCATATTAATATATACATACTTATATATTTATGTTATATATTACTACTGTTATTAATCTAATAAATATTTATCATATATTATTAAATAATGATAATAATATATGTCGATAAGCATTGACCAAATATGTTTTTGTGTATTGACTATGCTGTCAATAAGTTGACTTAAATGAAATATATCATCGACAATGAATATCGACAATCTGTGCATTACATTATCTACAAATCACAATCGATATCTGTAACGCCCCGCCAGGGAACCCAAGAAAGACTAACCTAAAACATGCTACTAAGTTTGGTGAATAATTGTTTTTTCCTAAATTTCACATACAAGATAAACATCAATGTGGAAGCAATTACAATTTACTCACATTAAACCAACAACCAACACATATTACAAAAATTGAGGGTCCCACGATGTAGAATTACTTAAGAACATAACACAACTAAAATAACATCAACAAAAGATTCCATAACATAAATATTACAATTACATCATCTAACAATAAACATCCATGGAATATAAATAAACTCACATCCACTACACATGTCATAGGGTATGTGGTAATCACTCTAACAATACTAATACAATGTCCAGATTAGGTATCACATGTGATACACTAATACATGATTACAAATAAGAAGATAAGAAAATAAACATCAATGAAGAAACATAAGGAACCAACTGCATAAGATCCATCAAGCACCAACACCAGGACGTTGAATCTCAAATGGTAAAGAATCACTACCACCCGTCTATGTAGAACCATAAAGGTCTAACCTATTGTGCTGAGGAGATAACAAATAATCCCAATCGGATAACCAATACAAAAGCAAGGTAAAACCACTAAGCAAGAGGATCCTAAAATCTCTCTACTCAAGGTATACAAAATAGTGCAAGGTAAGACTCACTAATCTAGAGGCAACTGACACATGTCAAATAACCAAACTATGCATAGGAAGGTGTCATCATGTACGTCTAATCCTTGAGTTTTGTCCTGGTAATCTCTCTGGATCCTGGCACCCAAGTGACCATACACGGTATCAATGACTTCTCGTACAGATGAAGCCATTAACTATTCCAGACACACACCTTTTAAAGGCAACAAGCATCATCTCTACACCCCATCTTAGTTTTTACTAGCACTCAAGTATGGGTGAGGAAGCATATCTTATTAAGTTTATTTAAATACCCCTTAATTATATTAAGTTATCACTTGATTACATATACTTACAATAAGTGATCCTGGTAGCCGCTTGTGGGCCCTGATGCTTATTGTAAGCCACCCCCTACTACATATCTAGGTAAACTACCCTAGGCTCACAAATCTCTCCTAGATCTAACATAGATAGAAAATCAAGTAGTCCCACATCTAGAAACATACATAGGAATCAAGAATGACTACAGATACGTGATTAAAAAATATAGTACATCTTGAGCCTATATGGTCAGATAGGGTAATAAGTCACATCAAACTCACGCCATAACAAAAATAGTAAACAAGTCCATAGGAATCAAAACCCCTGCCTCTGTACTTTCTCTAGGTCATCTAATGCCCACAATGCAAAAGAACACAACACCCAAGAAGAATAGAAAACATTGACATAAACAACCAATTTCAGTGTAAATATGCACATCTAATTTCAAATCATGCATTTAAGTTATTTTGAAAATAATCAAAATATACATTTAAAAGAAACACATCTGAAATAGTATTTAAACAACATTTACAATTAATCTAGATTAAATTAACTAATTAAATTGACATTAATTAGATAATCTAAGTCTAAAATAAGTTTACAATTCTGATTCTAAAACAAATTAAATAATTTAAATCTAATTTAAATAAAATAATTAATTCTAAAATAATGTGCAAAATCTAAGTCTAAATAAAATTTAATAGATTGATGTCCAAATAAATTAAATAATTTAAAATTAAATTAAATTAAATTATAAATTATAGGATAAATTAAATAATCAACACCTAACCAAATTGCACATATATCTATTAACAAACTAAAAACTAATAATAAAACTTTTGTTAAATATAAATTAACAAATTAAAAACTATTATTAAAAAAACACTTTTTATTAAATAAAAAATTTAACATATTAAAAAAAACTATTAATAAAAATTAATAAAAATAACAATATTTAAAAATCAAATAAAAAGGCAGGTCGGGGGGCGTTGGGCTAGCTCCCCACTACTCCACTACAGTCGAGGCATGCAGGTGGTAGGCCTTAGCCCCACCTTGCGGCAGTCTAAGATTGCAACACAGAACCATGCTGCAGCCTTAGGCTGCTCACGATGCCCACGTGGCTTCCGTCGGGTGGGGGAGTTGGTGGCCTCCGCCCCACTCAAACTTTTTAATTTTTTTTTTAATTTTAATTTTTTTAACTTTCATTTTAAATTAAGACCAATGCAGTTTTTTGTAAAGTATTTTTTTTTAAACAATAAATTTATGAAAATGGAAACAAAAGCCAGTAAATTTTTATTCCAAAAAGGGAAACAAACATTCTTTTAACTTTTAATCATAAAATTGTCTTTTCTTTCCTTTTTGACTGTGTTTTTTTTTTTTGTCTTTTTTTGGTAATTTCCATTGACTGTATTTTTTAACAAAGGGTAGATTTTTTTTCAGAATAGTGTCTTTTTTTTTACCCAAATTGGATTTGTTTTCCACAACTATATTTATTTTTCCATGGCTCTATAGTTGAACTATAACCAGTACTAATTTTTCAGTTTCTAAGAGTTATAGAAAGAATTATCTCATGAAAATTGGACAACATAACCCTACTATGCCAAGTCTGAATAAAATCACAAAATTCTAGATCTACGGGTTTTCTAATACCCAAAATCACAGACATAGCCAAAAATAGATCTAAAGCAAATGATACTAATTAGGCATAATAAATTATTGAAAATTGCACAGACAAATTCACAAAGAGGAATCTCAAACCCTACCTCATATCCAATGCAAGAATTGAAAATAGAAGCCTTTGAGAAGAAGAAAATTCCAAATCCTTCAAAATAAGAACCTGATCTTGTATATCTGAATCCATGAAGAATGCAAGCCAAAATCCAGATGCACAACAATCTTTCATAAATTTTCAAGCACACAAAACACCCAAGAATCTCAAGATGCCAAAATCCAAGCTCTCTCCACAAATTCTCCAAAACCCATCTCTCCTTTTTTTTTCAAAATGAATGCAAATCTCCTAATAGGGATTCAATTCCCCAATTCATGCAAACCTTAGGATGACTCAATAGTTAACTCCTAAATCAACTCCAATCACAAATTGAAACAAAATCTTAATTTTCATTAAACACACTTTTCATGCACAACTCAACTTTGACTTTTGAAAACAAGTTGATAACTTTTGAGAACAATTCACTTTTCAATAATGCACATGTTTATAATTAAAATTCATGTTAAATACATTAAATATTTAAAGCATCCTAAAACCATACAATTAAATATTTAATTATTTAACAAAGCGCACAAACATAATTAAATCTAATTTTCTATTAAATAATCACTTAAATCCAAATAATCAAATATTTAACTTTTAATTAAATTTTCTCAAATAAATTTAGGAATATGATTAATATTAAATTTTAACTATAATCATTAATCAATAAATCATAGAAAATCACCCACATAAGAAAAAAATCAACTGAATTCAAATGAAGTAAAATCAAGCAAACTTAGGAGAATGGATCCACAAATCCATGTCAACTAGACGAATTCGGGTAGGGTAGTCAAACTGATACTTGTCCAATCTTAGGACAATTAGGCTTAGGTTAAGGTTTTGGTCTGTGTATTATCTCCCCTCTTTACCAATGAGATGAATATTTATGGGCACGGTCACTCCTGTCAATTCAAGGAAGACAATGCCCTGTACCTGCAAACCTATCATCACAAGATGAAGCATGTACATGCAATATATATATATATATATATATATATATATATATATATATATATATATATATATATATATATATATATATATATATATATCTATATATCTATATATCTATATATCTATATATATATATATATATATATATATATATATATATATATATATATAGCAAACAATGATAGGGTACGGTCGGTCATATGGATCTTGACTATACAAGTAACTACACCTCTATCCTCTATGACATAAACACGTCAAAAAGATACACACACATGATAACCATACACATACAAGTATGGGGTCAGTAACATCATAAATCGATATAAAGTATAAAAAATAATATCATAATTATATCATCACCTAATCTATGCAATCACATGATACACATATAATGAACATAATCCATAATCATCATTTATTGAAATAATAATTGATCACATCAAAAGTGACCTAAATGAATTCAACCAACAACTAAAATAAAAGCCTAAAAGAGTACAAAAACTAAAAACAGAAAGTAGACTATGGGTGGGTACTACATCCACCCCCCCTAGGATTAGGCTTACTCCTGGAAGCCTAAAACAAGTAGGGAGATAAGTCCCATAAAAAAATGTTGTACTGAACTGAAATCTAAACCAAGGATCACTGAGTAGGTCCCATCAGACCCTTCCCTACCTTAGGGTTTGAACACTGAGGATCATTCCCTACTGTAAAGGCCCTATGAGATCTACCTGCATCACCAACTGTAGGCTCAAAAGCTATCGACCTCTATCCTGAATGATAAACTGAACACTGGGGATAATCTTTTGATTTATCATCGGGTTGGCCACAAGTGAAATAATCTCCATTGAAAACTCTCCTTGCGGCAGGAGCACTGGACTGCGAAAAACCACCTCCACCAAAATCCTAATGTGAACTTTGAGCTGGTTGATCATCCCGATTGCACATACTACACTGCCAATTATGATAGTTCCCTGATTGAGAACCACCACTATTACCATGGAAGAATTTCTTATCCTGTTGATCCTGATTACCTTTCAAAAAGGTAGAAGGGTTCTAAAAATTCTCATTCCTCTAAGATTGATTCCCCTTGGAACCACTAGGCTGAACACCTCTCTGACCACTATGACCCAACGCTAGATTAATCTTTGTAAGAGTAGCCTTAATGACGGCTTCCTAGAGGGTCTTAGGCTCAAAGAGCCTACCATCCCCAACTATGCGAGTATTAAGCTCCCTCATAAAATGCTAAACTAGGAGAGTTGTATCCTATCCGAAGCCAGCATACTGATTGAGCTCAAAAAATTGATGCTCGTACTCTACCACTAATAAGGTCAACTATCTTAGATTGTGGAATTCATCCACTCTCTGTCGTCTCCACTGATATGATAGGAAGCACTCTCAAAAGTGCTCAAGGAACAACTCCCAAGTGACAGTATTCATTCAAAGCCCTAGCTTCTCCTCTTCTATCTTCCACCATACAGCTGCAAAATTAGTCAGCTACATAACCACATACCTGGCCTTAGTATTGCTACTAAAGGGATGCATAACAAAACTACACTCTAAAGCTATCAGCCAAGTCTTTGCCTCTAAACCAATACCTTTTCCATCAAAGGGAATAGGTCACCCTCTCATCAAATCCATCATGTGATTAGTTACCACAATTGTAGGATCCATTGTGAAGTCCCTCCTTAGAGGACTCCTAGACCTCTCTCTAGCTCACTCTACTCTAACCTGCTTAGGACCAAGATGATTCAGAATCACCTGCAAGAGCTATCTCATATTAGGTCCATCAAACTCACCTTGATGATCCTCTCTCTTCTCACCTCTAGATTTCTCATAGTGGCTAACTTGTCTGACACTCATAGAAGGGCTATGTTGTCTACCCCTCCCATGGTTACTAGAATGACCTCTACCATGACCTCTAGAAGCTCTAGTCACAACCTTGATTCCTGCAACATCAGAGATCCAGACAATGTCTCACAAAAAGGCTCGAAAGGAAAACAAAAGATAACATAATCACAAAGAAATGGTCTGCAAACAATAATGTTGTATGTCTATATTTAGTTTCAAGTGTAAACTACACAAAACCTAATGAGTGTACATACCCAAAGTTCCTAGTGTAGAAACTCTGCTCTGATACTAGATGTAACGCCCCACCAGGGAACCCAAGAAAGATTAACCTAAAACATGCTACTAAGTTTGGTGAATAATTTTATTTTTTTCTAAAGTTCACATACAAGATGAACATTAGTACGGAAGCAATTACCATTTACTCAGATTAAACCAACAACCAACACATAACAAAACTTGAGGGTCCCATGATGTAGAATTACTTAAGAACATAACACAACTAAAATAACCTCAACAAAAGATTCCATAACATAAATATTACAATTACATCATATAACAATAAATACAATCCTCATGGACATCCATGGAATATAAATAAACTCACATCCACTACACATGTCGCAGGCTATGTGGTAATCACTCTAATAATACTAATACAATGTCCAGATTAGGTATCACATGCAATACACTAATACAGGATTACAAATAAGAAGATAAGAATAGAAACATCAATGAAGAAACATAAGGAATCAACTACAGAAGATCCATGAAGCACCAGCACCAGGACGTCGAATCTCAAATGGTAAAGAATCACTACCACATGTCCATGTAGAACCACAAAGGTCTACCCCATAGTGTTGAGGAGATAACAAGAAACCCCAATCGGATAACCAATACAAAAGAAAGGTAAAACCACTAAGCAAGAGGATCCTAAAAGCTCTCTACTCAAGGTATACAAAATAGTACAAGGTAAGACTCACTAATCTAGAGGCAATCGACACATGTAGAATAACCAGACTATGCATAGGAAGGTTGTTACAAGTAGTGGTTGCCGTTGCACCAAAAGATTGACCTGTTAATGCTCAATACAAACACTAGACTTATAGAAGACACAGGAGGTGGTTAAGCCATGTCACAAATCCTGAGGGGAGCGCTGACCATTTTGCCAATAATCTCCCCCTTAGCATTACCTGAGGGGATTCGAACTTGTGACCAAGCTCTGATACCACTTGTTACAAGTAGTGGTTTTCATTGCACCAAAAGATCGACCTGTTAATGCTCGATACAACCACTAGACTTATAGAAGACACAGGAGGTGGTTAAGCCATGTCGCAAATCCCAAGGGGAGCACTGAACATTTTGCCAACAAAGGTGTCATGATGTACATCTAATCCTTGACTTTTGTCCTGGTAATCTCTCTAGATCCCGACACCCAAGTGACCATACACAGTATCAATGACTTCTCGTATAGACGAAGCCATTAACTATGCCAGACACACACCTTTCAAAGGTGACAAGCATCATCTCTACGCCCCATCTTAGTTTGTACTAGCACTCAAGTATGTGTGAGGAAGCATATCTTATTAAGTTCATTTAAATATCCCTTAATTATATTAGGTTATCACTTGATTATAAAAACTTACAATAAGTGATCCTGGCAGCCACTTGTGGGCCCCTACACTTATTGCAAGCCACTCCCTACTACATATCTAGGTAAACTACCCTAGGCTCACAAATCTCTCCTATATCTAACACAGATAGAAAATCAAGTAGTCCCACATCCAGAAACATACATAGGAATCAAGAATTACTACAGATACGTGATTAAAAAATACAGTACATCTTGAGCCTATATGGTTAGATAGGGTAATAAATCACATCACACTCACACCATAACAAAAGCAGTAAACAAGTCCATAGGAATCAAAACCCCTGCCTCTGTACTTTCCCTAGGTCATCTAATGCCCACAATGCAAAAGAACACAACACCCAAGAGGAATAGAAAACATTGACATAAACAACCAATTTCAGTGTCAATATACACATCTAATTTCAAATCATGCATTTAAATTATTTTAAAAATAATCAAAACATGCATTTAAAAGAAACACATCTGAAACAATGTTTAAACAACATTTACAATTAATCTAGATTAAATTAACTAATTAAATCAACATTAATTAGATAATCTAAGTCTAAAATAAGTTTACAATTTTGATTCTAAAATGAATTAAATAATTTAAATAAAATAATTAATTCTAAAATAATGTGCAAAATCTAAGTCTAAATAAAATTTAATAGATTGATATCCAAATATATTAAATAATTTAAAATTTAATTAAATTAAAGGATAAATTAAATAATCAAGACCTAACCAAATTGCACATATATCTATTAACAAACTAAAAACTAATAATAAAACTTTTGTTAAATATAAATTAACCTATTAAAAACTATTATTAAAAAAAAAACTTTTTATTAAATAAAAAATTTAACATATTAAAAGAAACTATTAATAAAAATGATTAAAAATAACAATATTTAAAAATCAAATAAAAAGGTAGGTGGGGGGGTGCTGGGCCTGCTCCCCACTGTCGCACTGGAGTCGAGGACTGTAGGTGATAGGGCTCAGCCCCACTGGGCAATAGTCTAAGACTGCAGCACGGTACCGTGCTGTAGCCTTAGGCTGCTCACGGTGCCCACATGGCTACTGTGGGGTGGGGGAGTTGGTGGCCCCTGCCCCACTCAAACTTTTTAATTTTTTTTTAATTTTAATTTTTTTTTTACTTTCATTTTAAATTAAAACCAATGCAGTTTTTTGTGAAGTATTTTTTTAAAAACAGTAAATTTTTGAAAATGGAAACAAAAGACAGGAAATTTTTATTCCAAAAAGGGAAACATACATTCTTTTAACTTTCAATCATAAAATTGTCTTTTCATTCCTTTTTTACTATGTTTTTTTTTGTCTTTTTCTGGTAATTTCCATTGATTGTAATTTTTAACAGAGGGTACATTTTTTTTCAGAATAGTGTTTTTTTTTTACCCAAATTGGATTTATTTTTCCACAACTATATTTTTTTTCCATGGCTCTATAGTTGAACTATAGCCAATACTAATTTTTTGGTTTCTAAGAGTTATAGAAAGAATTATCTCATGAAAATTGGATAGCATAACCCTATAGTGCCAAGTCTGAATAAAATCACAGAATTCTAGATCTAAGGGTTTTCTAATACCCAAAATCACAAACATAGCCAAAAATAGATCTAAAGCAAATGATACTAATCAGGCAAATACATTATTGAAAATTGCACAGACAAATTCACAAAGAGGAATCTCAAACCCTACCTCAGATCCAATGCAAGAACTGAAAATAGAAGCCTTTGAGAAGAAGAAAATGCCAGATCCTTCAAAGTAAGAAACTAATCCTACAGATCTGTGTCCATGAAGAATACAAGCCAAAATAAAGATGCATAACAATCTTTTACAAATTTTCAAGCACACAAAACACCCAAGAATCTCAAGATGCCAAAATCCAAGCTCTCTCCACAAATTCTCCAAAACCTGTCTCTCTTTGTTTTTTTCAAAATGAATGTAGATCTCCTAATAGGGATTCAATTCCCCAATTCATGCAAACCCTAGGATGACTCAATAGTTAACTCCTAAATCAACTCCAATCACAAATTGAAACAAAATCTTAATTTTCATTAAACACACTTTTCATGCACAACTCAACTTTGACTTTTGAAAACAAGTTGATAACTTTTGAGAACAATTCACTTTTCAATAATGCACATGTTTATAATTAAAATTCATATTAAATAGATTAAATATTTAAAGCATCCTAAAACCATGCAATTAAATATTTAATTATTTAATAAAGCACACACGCATAATTAAATCTAATTTTGCATTAAATTATCAATTAAATCCAAATAATCAAATATTTAACTTTTAATTAAATTTTTCTCAAATAAACTTAGGAATATGATTAATATTAAATTTCAACTATAATCATTAATCAATAAATCATAGAAAATCACCCACATAAGCAACAAATCAACTGAATTCAAGAAAAGTAAAATCAAGCAAACTCAGGAGAAGGGATCCATGAATCCATGTCAACTAGACAAATTCAAGTAGGGTACTCAAAATGATACTTGTCCAATCCTAGGACAATTAGGCTTAGATTAAGGTTTTGGGTCTGTGGATTATTTCCCCTCTTTACCATTGAGATGAATATTTATGGGCATGCTCACTCTTGCCAATTCAGGGAAGATGATGCATTGTATTTGCAAATATGTCATCACAAGATGAACCATGTACATCCAATATACATATAGAAAACAATGATAGGTTACAGTCGGTCGTGTGGATCTCGACTATGCAAGTAACTACACCTCCATCCTCTACCACACAAACACGTCAAATAGATACACACACATGATAACCATACACATGCAAGTATGGGGCTAGTAACATCATAAACTGATATAAAGCATAAAACATAACACCATAATGATATCATCACCTAATCAATGCAATCACATGATACACATATAATAAACATAATCCATAATCATTATTTATTGAAATAATAATTGATCACATCAAAAGTGACCTAAAAGAATTCGGCCAAACAACTGAAATACAAGCCTAAAAGAGTACGAAAACTAAAAATAGAAAGAAAACTATGGGTGGGTACTAAAGGCCCTTTCCTTAAATCAACAACTTCACCATGTCAACATGAGAAAAGGGGAAACCATTATATCCTACTTTATGAGAATAAAAGAATCAAGGGATCAACTATATACTATTGGTCACTAGATTGATAGTAAATAATTGTCCCAATGCTACATCTTGGGAAGTATTTTTTCAAGGGATAAGTGCTCAATCAAAACTTCCTAAGTTTGATCAATTAAAGATCGATTGTATTCAAGAAGAGTCAAGACTAATCACCAGAGGGATTGGGTTAAACAAACCTAATGAAGAGATCCAAGTATTGAATACTAATTCTCACAAGAAAGGGAAGAAAGAAAACTTCAAACAAAAGAAAGTAAAGGAAACCCAAAGAAAACACTCATTCAAAATAAGGAAGGATATTTTTGAAGTAAAATGATTTAGATGTGATAAATATGAACACCTTACTGTGAAGTGCCCGCACAGACTCAAGCATCAAGCCTCACTAATAGAAGTTAGAAAGGATACAGATACAAAAAGAATTGTATTATTTTTAGCTCTATCAAGTGAGGTATCCAACAATATGAATACTTGGGTCATTGATAGTGGAGCATCTCAACATATAATAGGATTTAGAGAACAACTAGATAGTCTAGATGGAAACTTAGATGAAGAAGTCATCATTGGAGATAAATCCATCTACCCTATGAAAGGAATTGGGACCTATACTATTCAACTTAAATATTGAGTTTTTCTTCAACTAAAAGGAGTACTATTTGTACTAGGAATCAATCAAAATATGGTCTTGATATCAGCCCTTGAAGATAAAGGATATCAAATCACCTTCTTGGATGGGAAAGTTCTAACATGGCCTAATAAATCAAACATAAAGAAAACATACACTATAGGGATTTGAGATGGATTCCTATACAAACTTTGTATCATTCCTTCTTAAGCCCTAATCCATGATACCTATACTACAAATGAAATATGACATAGAAGGTTAGAACATATTCACTTTTGTACTCTACCTTCTATAGAGAAACTTGTTATAGGCTTACCTAAATTAAATCAAGACCATAAATGAATATGCAAGGGTTGTGCTCTAGGTAAGAACACTAAGGGGACTTTTCATAGTAGTGAGAGTAAATAAAAAAATGTTCTTGAAATTATTCATAAAAATTTATGTGGACCAATGTATATAATCTCCTTGGGGTGATTTTTGTACTATGTTCTTTTTGTTGATGACTATTCTAGGAAAACTTTGATCTATTTCTTAAAACTTAAAGAATCTAATGAAGTCCTATCAAGATTTAAAGAATTCAAGGCCTTAGTTGAAAACATGTTAGGGAAAAGGATCAAAACCCTAAGGTCAGATAATGGGGGATAATATATCTTTGATAACTTTAAAGAATTTTGTAATACAACTAGGATTAAGAGGGAGTACACCATTCCTTATAACCCACAACAAAATGGGGTAGGCGAAAGGAAACATAAGACCATAGTAGAAGAAACTAAAGCTATGATGCATAATCAAAATATACACACCTCATTATGGGATGAAGCCTCTAGTACCACTATTTACATACAAAATAGATATCCTCATTCTCTCCTAAACAACATAACCCCTGAAGAAGCATTTATTGGAACTAAGCCTGATATGAGCCATTGGAAGCTACAATTGAAATAATTATTATATTGTTGTTGATGTCAAACCTTAATTGGTGAGATAGTTTCTATATAGTAGAGTGCCATATAATTTTATTGATGAAGAGGATTTTAAAAGAGGATATAACAAGATGATGAAGGGTGCTCCCCTTAATACCAAAAACACATAATAAAAACAAAGAAACAACAACAATTTGCAAGAATAGAAAATGGGCTTCTTATTATGTCCACAAATGTGGAATTACAAATTTTAGAATTACAATATGCAAAGCCACATGGACATTCCCTTTACAATATTATGTAGGAAAAAACCTCGAATCATTACCCAGATCTACCCAGAACTGCTCCGAACCGCCTAAGTCAACACTACAACCTTCCTTATATAGGCAATTTTCACCGCCTGGGAAGGTTCCAGAATTTTAGCCAATAAGGCTGACCAAAATTAGGATTATTTTATTTTACAATTTATTACATAAGATTCGGCTCAGAACAAATTTTTAAACCCAAACATAAATTTTGAAGGAAAATCATTTTTCGCCATTTCAGGTGACCCAATTTTTGGAGACCATAAGTTATCACCCATTAACCCGATTGACTATTATGAACCCATTTCAGAAAGGGTGTGAAGTGCTCTACAACACTTGAATAAGAAAGCTTCATTTAGCTAAAGTTTCAACCTCATCTAGGGCCTCTAAATCCTTCAAAACCAAGTTCCAAGTTTTTGTACCCTACTGCCAATACCGAAAATTTTCAATATCTTCAAAACTAGACTTGATCTAGCAATGAAACTTTATTGGCAAGCTGATATAACCAAAATGAACCTCCTAGGAAAAAAATAGACCATTCTGAGCATGAACGGAAAACTTACTAAAAATAGTAAATTTCAAAAAATAGAAGCTCTGCACAAGATAGCCCTTATTGAAAAGAAACCAGAAATATTTTTGGGTAATGCAAGATTGCTCTTACACCCAGGATGCTCTTGCATCAGACACTCGGGATAATTTGAGAAGTGACCCTATCATGAATTAGGTGAGAAGAGGAAAACCAAGATGGTTAACCTCCTCCATTGTCAGCCATGATGAATCTTCAACAGGTCATCCTTTCCACTTGACCAGATATTCTCCATATGTCCTATTCCTTGTGCTTCTGCCAACACGACTGTCCAATATGTCCTCAATCTCATTGGTATCTGAACTAGTTGCTGGAATACTCCACTGTGCTACTGTGATATCATCTTCAACACCTCCTTCATGATACTCTATCAAATTTGAAATGTTAAACACTGGTGAAATATTTAGCTCAGTAGGCAATTCTATCTCATAGGCATTTCTTGAATCATGCTTCTTCAGTATCTTACATGCCCCAAAATTCTTCATTTTCAACATGTTATATGTACCAATTGGAAATATCTCCTTTCACAAATGAACCATGACTTCATCCCCAACCTCAAATTCCTTATGCCTTCTTTTCTCATCTGCCTTAGCCTTATACTACGCATTTATCTTGGTAATGTGCTTGTTCACTTCCTCATGGATGTTCTTCAAATATTCTAAAAAATCCTCAGCTTCAACACTACTTATCTCTCCTTTACCTATCTTCCTCAACTCAGATGTATTTCCAGGACTACTTCCATATACAATCTGTGGATGATGTGATGAACTAAACTTAAAATCTATCTTCAACTCTTCACTTTCTACTAGTGTCATTCTGTGCCTACCTTATTTGGAAAACTGGCTCCTGGAATCAAGTCCATTTGATGACTGATCTTTCTTACTGGTGGTAATCCATCAAGAACATTATTGGATACAATATCTTGAAACTCATTCAACAAATCTGCAACTTCTACAGGTACATCTTGTACTTCCTCTTTCCCAGCCTTTAGAATTAAGGTAAAACACACATGCTCATGCCTCATACCATCTAAGAAATTTCCTCTATCAACAAAAGTTATTCTTGCACTACCACATACCTTTTCTTCTATGTCATTCAATGGCTTTAGCTTATGTCGCACTCCATCCTTCGTCAGGGAATAGGTATTCTCATGACCATCATGTACAACACACCTGTCAAACTGCCAAGGTCTACCCAACAACATATGACATGCATCCATAGATATGATATCACATAGTACCTCATCTTGGTACCCACTGATCTTGAACTTCACTAGGCACTATTCACTGACCATGACCTTGTGGTCATCCTACACCCAGGCAACCCAATATGGATGTGGATGTTCCTGCCTCTTGAGCTTCAACTTTGTCACCATCTCTTCTGACACCAAATTATTAGTACTACCACTATCAATAATGACATCACAACACTTACCCTCACACTTGCACCTGGTGCGAAATAGGATTCTTCTTTGCTCAGGTTCATTCACACCACTCAGCAGGACTTTTCTGTTAATCAACATGTCTCCTCTTTCAGCATCTTCAGAATGTGATGATCTGGCATCTTCATCAACATGTGCAACTTTGGCCTCACCTTCATTTCTCTTGTCTATCCTTCCTTGGTGTTGAGGAAATTCAAATTCCCTATGACCTTCTTCTCCATAGTGAAAACATGTTCCATGGAAGCCTCCTCTTCTAGATCCTTGTCCTCTTCCTCTTCCTCTTTGATCTCTATTATTTTTATCATGGAAATGATTGAAATTATCTACTCTCTGATTCTGATTATTACTGGCCTTATCCTTCTTTTTTAGATCTTCATTTCGATCCCCATATGACTATCCACCAGATCTTTCATCACTACCTCTTCCACTTTGTCTGCTCTCAAACTTCTTGTTCATCTTTTCCTCTACTTTTAGGGTAAACTGGTATACCTCTTCAATACTGTTCATTCGAACCAGATTCAATTCTTCCTAAATGCTTAGCCTCAACCCATTGAGGTAACGGGAAAATTTCTCCTTGTCAACTTCTGCATGGCTTGTTCTGATGAGGATTCAATAGAACTCCTTTGTATACTCTTGAATAGATCTCCCTGCTTGCTTAAAACTTTGCATCTTCTTTAGTAGGTCAAGCTCATAATCAATAGGAATGAACTGTCACTCCAATTTTTCCACCATTCGATCCCATCTTGTGATTTTATCCTTTCCTCTTCTATTTTTCTACAATTGAATCTCTTGCCACCAGATCTTTGCATGACCTTTTAGTATGGCCTTCACAAACTTGATCCGATCAGGGTCCTCAATATCCTCATACTCAAAATATTCTTCACATTCATTGATCCAGTCGATCAATTCCTTTGGGTTAAGATTCCCTAAAAATGTAGGAACCTCGATCTTAAGTCTTTTCCTAATCTTGGAAATGGCTCAAAAAAGCCTTTGTTGCTCTTGATTCAAAACTTTGACTTCTACTTCTTTATCATCATTTACTTCTTCGGCTTCATCCTGACTTTCATCTCTGACATTAAGATTCATTCCTCTATGAATCTCTTCTTGCAATACTCACACTTGTCTCTGGAGCACTCTAACCTTAGGTGTTACAACACCAGCTCTTCCACCACATTCCCTTCATGGAGGCATTTTCACATGTATCATTGAAACCCTAACCACGGTCCTCGTGCAAATTGCCTCATAGTCGGTGATTTGTTTACCCAGAAAACCTAACCCACGGTCCTGGTACAAACTGCCTCACAGTCGGTGATCTATTTACATGCTTAGGAACTCCTTCTCTAATACCACTTGATGAAGCGTGCTCCCCTTAATACCACAAACACATAACAAAAACAAAGAAACAAAAATTTGCAAGAATAGAAAATGGGCTTCTTATTATCTCCACAAATGTGGAATTACAAATTTTAGAATTACAATATGCAAAGTGACATGGGCATTCCCTTTACAATATTATGTAGGACAAAGCCTCAAATGATTACCTAGATCTACCCAGAATTGCTCCAAACTACCTAAGACAACACTACAACCTTCCTTATATAGGCAATTTTCCACCGCCTGGGAAGGTTCCAAAATTTTAGCCAATAAGGTCGACCAAACTTAGAATTATTTTATTTTACAATTTATTACATAAGAGTCGGCTCAAAACAACTTTTGAAACCCAAACATAAATTTTGAAGGAGAATAATTTTTTGCCATTTCAAGTGACCCAACTTCTGGAGACCATAAGTCATCACCTGTTGACCCGATTGACTATTATGACCCCATTTTGGAAAGGGCGTGAAGTGCTCTACAACACTTGAATCAAGAAAGCTTCATTCAACCAAAGTTTTGACCTCATCTGAAGCTTCTAAAGCCTTCAAAATTGAGTTTAAAGTTTCTATACCCTGCTGCCACAGCTGAAAATTTTTAATATCTTCAAAACTAGACTTAATCTGGAAATGAAACTTTATTGGCAGACTGATATAACCAAAATAAATATATAGGGAAGAAAATAGACCATTCTAAGAATGAACGGAAAACTTACTAAAAATAGTAAATTTCAAAAAATAGAAGTTCTGCACAAGATAGCCCTTATTGAAAAGAAACCAGAAATATTTTTGGGTGATGCAAGATTTCTCTTACACCTAGGATGCTCCTACATCAAACACCCAGGGTAATTTGAGAAGTGACCCTATCACGACTCAAGTGTGAAGAGGAAAACCAAGATGGTTAATCTCCTCCCTTGTCAGCCACGATGAATCTTGAATAGGTCATCCTTTTCACTTGACTAGATATTCTTCATATGTCCTGTTCCTTGTGCTTCTGCCAACATGACTGTCCAGTATGTCCTCAATCTCCTCGGTATCTAAACTAGTTGCTGGAATACTCCACTGTGCTGTTGTGATCTCATCTTCAACACCTCCTTCATGATACTCTGTCAAATCTAAAATGTTAAACACTAGTGAAATATTCAGCTCAGTAGGCAATTCTATCTCATAGGCATTTCCTGAATCATGCTTCTTCAGTATCTTACATGGTCCAAACTTCTTCATTTTTAACTTGTTATATGTACCAAAGGAAAAACTCTCCTTCCACAAATGAACCATGACTTCATCCCCAACCTCAAATTCCTTATGCCTTCTTTTCTCATCTGCCTTAGTATTATACTGTGCATTCATCTTGGTAATGTGCTTCCTCACTTCCTCATGGATGTTCTTCAAATGTTCTACAAAATCCTCAGCTTCAACACTACTTATCTCTCCTTTACCTATCTTCCTCAACTTAGATACATTTCTGGGACTACTTCCATATACCATCTATGGATGATGTAATGAACTAAACTTCAAATCTATCTTCAACTCTTCACTTTCTGCTAGTGTCATTCTGTGTGCTACCTTATTTGGAAAACTAGCTCCTGGAATCAAGTCCATCTGATGACTGATCTTTCTTACTGATGGTAATCTATCAGGAACATTATCAGATACAATATCCTGAAACTCATTCAACAAATCTGCAACTTCTATAGATACATTTTCTACTTCCTCTTTCCCAGCCTTTAGAATTAAGGTAAAACAAACATGCTCATGCCTCATACCAGCTAAGAAATTTCCTCTATCAACAAAAGTTATTCTTACACTACCACATACCTTTTCTTCTATGTCATTCAATGACTTTAGCTTATGTCTCACTCCATCCTTCATCAAGGAATAGGTATTCGCACGACCATCATGTACAACACACCTGCCAAATTGCCAAGATCTACCCAACAACATATGACATGCATCCATCAATATAATATCACATAGTACCTCATCTTGGTACCCACCAATCTTGAACTTCACTAGGCACTATTCACTAACAATGACCTTGTGGTCATCCTGCACCCAGGCAACCTGATATGGAGGTGGATTTTTCTACCTCTTGAGCTTCAAATTTGTCACCATCTCTTCTGACACCAAATTATCAGTACTACCACTATCAATAATCACATCACAACACTTACTGTCACACTTGCACCTGGTGCGAAATAGGCTTCTTCTTTGCTTAGGTTCATTCTCACCACTCAGTAGGACTCTTCTGTTAATCAGCATTTCTCCTCTTTCAGCATCTTCAGAATGTGATGATTTGGCATCTTCATCAACATGTGCAACTATGGCCTCTCCTTCATTTCTCTTGTCTCTCCTTCCTATGCATTGAGGACATTCAAATGCCCTATGACCTTCTTCTCCATAGTGAAAACATGTTCCATAGAAGCCTCCTCTTCCAAATCCTTGTCCTCTTCCTCTTTGATCTCTATTATTCTGAGATTGAAATTATCTCCTCTCTGATTCTAATTATTGCTGGCCTCATCCTCCTTTTTCAGATCTTTATTTTGATCCCCATATGACTATCCACCAGATCTTCCATCATGACCTCTTCAGCTTTGTCTGCTCTCAAACTTCTTGTTCAAATTTTCTTCTACTTTTAGGGAAAACTGGTATGCCTCTTCAATACTATTCATTCAAACCAAATTCAATTCTTCCTGAATGCTCAGCCTCAACCCATTGAGGTAACGGGAAAATTTCTCCTTGTCAGCTTCCGTATGGCCTATTCTGATGAGGATTTGATAGAACTCCTCTATATACTCTTGAACAGATCTCCTTGCTTGCTTCAAACTTTGCATCTTTTTCAGTAGGTCAAGCTCATAATCAATAGGAATGAACTATTGCTTCAATTTGTCCACCATTCGATCCCATCTTGTGATTTTATCCTTTCCT
Source organism: Chamaecyparis obtusa (assembly GCA_027943335.1). Taxonomy (NCBI): domain Eukaryota; kingdom Viridiplantae; phylum Streptophyta; class Pinopsida; order Cupressales; family Cupressaceae; genus Chamaecyparis; species Chamaecyparis obtusa. The sequence goes on along the minus strand of BSBK01002883.1, from coordinate 422,538 downwards.
CTTTTATTTCGCTCCAATTGAATCTCTTGCCTCCAGATCTTCGCATGACCCTTCAGTCTAGCCTTCACAAACTTGACCCAATCAGGGTCCTCAATATCCTCATACTCAAAATATTCTTCACATTCATTGATCTAATCGATTAATTCCTTTGGGTTAAGATTCCATGAAAATGTAGGAACCTCAATCTTAGGTCTTTTCCTGATCTTGGAAATGGCTTGGAAAAGCCTTTCTTCCTCTTGATTCAAAACTTTGACTTCTACTTCTTGATCATCATTTACTTCTTCGGCTTCATCCTCACTTTCATCTCTGACATTAAGATTCATTCCTCTACGAATCTCTTCTTGGAATGCTCGCACTTGTGTCTGGAGTGCTCTAACCTCAAGTGTTACAACCCATCTCTTCCACCACATTCCCTTCATGGAGGCATTTTCACGTGTATCACTGAAACCCTAACCATGGTCCTTGTGCAAACTATCTCATAGTCGACAATCTATTTACACATAAACCCTAACCCATGGGCTTGATGCAGACTGCCTCACAGTTGGCGATCTATTTACACACTCAGAAACTCTTGCTCTGATACCACTTGATGAAGGGTGCTCCCTTTAATATCACAAACACATAACATAAATTGAGAAACAACAACAATTTGCAAGAATAGAAAATGGGCTTCTTATTATCTCCACAAATGTGGAATTACAAATTTCAAAATTACAATATGCAAATCCACACGTGCATTCCTTTTACAATATTTTGTAGGACAAAGGCTTGAATCATTACCCAAATCTACCCAGAACTACTCTGAACTACCTAAGACAACACTATAGCCTTCCTTATATAGGCAATTTTTCACCACTTGGGAAGGTTCCAGAATTTTAGCCAATAAGGCCAACCAAACTTAGAATTATTTTATTTTACAATTTATTACATAAGAGTCAGATCAAAACAACTTTTGAAACCCAAACATAAATTTTGAAGGAAAATCATTTTTCGCCATTTCTTGTGACCCAACTTCTGAAGACCATAAGTCATCACCCGTTGACCCAATTGACTATTATGACCCCATTTTGAAAAGGGTGTGAAGTGCTCTACAACACCTAAATCAAGAAAGCTTCATTCAGCCAAAGTGTTGACCTCATTCAGGGCCTCTAAAGCCTTCAAAACTGAGTTCAAAGTTTCTGTACCCTACTGCCAATACTAAAATTTTTCAATATCTTCAAAACTAGACTTGATCTAGCAATGAAACTTTATTGGCAGGCTGATATAACCAAAATAAATCTCCAGGGAGGAAAATAGACCATTCTAAACATGAATGAAAAACTTACTAAAAATATTAAATTTCTAAAAATAGAAGCTCTGCATAAGATAGCCCTTATTGAAAAGAAACCAGAAATATTTTTGGGTGATGGAAGATTACTCTTGCACCTAGGATGCTCCTGCATTAGACACCTGGGGTAATTTGAGAAGTGACCTTGTTATGACTTAGGTGTGAAGAGGAAAACCAAGATGGTTATCCTCCTCCCTTGTCAGCCATGATGAATCTTCAACAGGTCATCCTTTCCACTTGACCAAATATTCTTCATATGTCATGTTCCTTGTGCTTCTGCCAACATGACTATCTAGTATGTCCTCAATCTCATTGATATCTGAACTAGTTGCTGGAATACTCCACTGTGCTGCTATGATCTCATCTTCAACACCTCCTTCGTGATATTATGTCATATCTGAAATGTTAAACACTGGTGAAATATTCAGCTCAATAGGTAATTCTATTTCATAGGCATTTCTTGAATCATGCTTCTTCAGTATCTTACATGGCCCAAACTTCTTCATTTTCAACTTGTTATATGTACCAACTAGAAATCTCTCCTTCCGCAAATGAACCATGACTTCATCCCCAACCTCAAATTCCTTATGCCTTCTTTTCTCATCTGCCTTAGCCTTATATTGTGCATTCATCTTGGTAATGTGCTTCCTCACTTCCTCATGGATGTTCTTTAAATGTTTTGCAAAATCCTCAGCTTCAGCATTACTTATCTCTCCTTTACCTATCTTCCTCAACTCGGATGCATTTCTGAGATTACTTCCATATACAATCTATGGATGATGTGATGAACTAAACTTTGAATCTGTCTTCAACTCTTCACTTTCTGCTAGTGTCATTCTGTGTGCTACCTTATTTGGCAAATTGGCTCCTGGAATCAAGTCCATCTGATGACTGATCTTTCTTATTGGTGGTAATTCATTAGGAACATTATCAGATACAATATCCTAAAACTCATTCAACAAATTTGCAACTTCTATAGGTACATCTTCTACTTCCTCTTTCCCAGCCTTTGGAATTAAGGTAAAACATACATGTTCATGCCTCATACCATCTAAGAAATTTCCTCTATCAACAAAAGTTATTCTTGCACTACCACATACCTTTTCTTCTATCTCATTCAATGGCTTTAGCTTATGTCGCACTCCATCCTTCGTCAGGGAATAGGTATTCGCACGACCATCATGTACAACACACCTGTCAAACTGCCAAGGTCTACCCAACAACATATGACATGGATCCATAGATATGATATCACATAGTATTGTATCATCTTAAAATGGAAGAACTTCCATGTTAAGAGCATTTAGCCCTCTAAGTAAGTGGTTTAGAGTCATGATTGGCATCTTTGCATTCTCCCTTGTCTTCCACTTCTTCTCCGCACTTGATTCCTTCATTCTAGGTGAAATTAGGGTTAAGGTCTTAAGGACTTTCCTAATTTTCCCTCTTCCATGGCTCTATTTTCTAGGTAGGATTTAGAAATGAGACCTCATATTCCTTCATCACATCAAACAAAGGATTTTCTATCTATCATAGACATCTAGTCCTATTCAGACATCAATTTCCCAGTTTCTAGCATCTTCTAGAACCTCTGCTGCAAATCCTACCAAAATTAGGGTTTGAGGTCAATGTCGACCTCAACCCTAGCTAGGTCAAGGATGACCTCAACCCTGACTAGGTTAGGGTCAACCTTGACCTTGACCTCTTCCCACCAAAATTTCAAATTGTCATCTTTGGTAGTTTGGCTTTCAGGATAATTATTTTCTTAATTTTGGGTCCTTTATTTTGATCTCCGAAATGGTAAAATCTTAAATTATATTTAATTTAGGTCCATTCCTATAGGGTTGAGGCCTAATTGGAATTTAATTCTCCAAGGTGGCCCCTCTGGAGGATTGTGCCCTAGATCACTATAAAAGGAAGCCTTCCTCTCTCATTTTCTCAATCTCATTTCATGCATCAAGCACTCAATCTTTCAAGCAAGGTCAAGCAAGCATTTTCAAGGAAGCATTCAAGTCCTCTTCTCCATCCAAGTTCTCCATTGAAAATCAAGGATTCAAGCATTCAAGCTATTGAAGGGATTTGGCTCAAGCATTCAAGATCTATTATTCAAACCCTAGATCTAGCCACCATGGTGGTGTGATCTTCCTTCAAGATCCTTTGTTCATCTTCAAGATCTATATCATTGTTTCCTCATGGTGGATTTCAAGCATACAATCATGGAGGTTTGATGATGTTATGTTCAAGCTTTCATATCAATATATTTGATTACATTCCAAATACATTAGCATATCTATTGAATTGCATATCGTCATTGTTAGATTCATTTCTACTACTTGCTAGCATTCTCCATTTCAATTTCAACATTAAGGTTGATTCCAAACCAAGGCTTGACCAAGGAAAAGCCCCCAAACAAAAAAACAAAACCATTTTTCTTGCAGGTACAGGTGTGGAATCTTAGATTTGAGAGCGAATTTGGATACCCTTTTCGACAATCTTTCAAGATCTGCGAACAGAATCAAAATCAGACTTCAGATAAATAATGTGGTCTTTGACCTTTTAAAAGGTCAAAGTCAACCTGTGTGAATTTGGAGAAAATATTTCTGGGTTTTGTAGATCTCGCAGTTTCAATTCAAGATCATAGAAATCAATAATTTTTAAGACTATTTGACAGGGTTTTCAGTAGGTTCTTTTTCAGAGGTAAGTACCTTTATTTCTTAATTTCAATATTAGTCATCTACATTTACTTTCTACATCAATACAATTCAAATGTAAGTGTAAAATATTGGTTTTGAGGTCTCTCTTATGTGCAAACCATTGTTCTAGGATCCCATCCATATTTTATCTTCTACATTTTGGTGAACCCATGATAGACAACTCTTTCTTTTTGGTGTTAGATCATTTATTTTCTTGCATTAAGATTAGGTTTCTTTTATGCCCTTGCATTTATATTTCAAAAATCTAAAAAAATTGCAAAATTTCTTTAAAAATACAAAAAAATGTACATTTTCATGCTTTTAGTATTCAACATGTATGACTCTTGTTTTGAGTACTTTGATGAGGCTTTTGTTGTTCAAGATAATAGATACCTTAATGAGGTACATGGAAGTGAGGATGAAAATTGTGTGAATGAGATCTTTATTGATTCTATTCCTATTTCATCTTCCTCTACAACTTCTTCAATTAACCTTTACAAAGATGAGTTAGGGATTGATGATTATTCTTCTCCTAATATATTTCTTTTCTATGAGCCTACTTTCCCCTTTAGGGATCAAGCTTTAATGACTTATGACACTCCTACAATGCACTTTATGGATAGGGATGATAATCCTCCTATTTGGGATGAACCTTTGGATTTCGATGTTGATTACTCCCTTCCTCATGAAACCATTAAGCATAATCCTCCTATTTGGGATGAACCTTTATATTTTGATGTTGATTACTCTTTTCCTTATGAACCCATTGTGGATAATCCTCCTATTTGGGATGAACCTTTGGATTTTGATGTTGATTACTCTCTTCCTGATGAAGCCATTGTGGATAGTTCTACTTTTTGGGATGAACCCTTGGATAAATACATTGATTTATCTCCTCCTTGTGAAGAATTCTTAATACAAAAGGATGACATATTCTCTAAAACACACTCCCCTTCTATGAAAGAAGATGACATTATAGATCTTTTATCCCCATTTAGGATTCTTTCTAGTGACAAGACATTAGTGGAGAAAGATATGCATTCCCTTAATGCTCTTCCTCTTAGTGGTGATCTTATGGACAATCAAGATCCTACCTCACATCATTCTTACCATAATATTACTTATATCTATTCCAACCATTTTCCAACTATGGTTCCAAGTGTTCCTCTGGTTGTGTCTTCCATTCATATCACTTCCTACACTTTTCCCAGTCTTCATAATCTAGTTCCTAAACTTCCTAATCCTAATCCTATCTTTCCTAATCTGATTCTTAATATTCATATTCCCAAATCTCCATCTGCTATTCCTAGTTTTTCCCACACTTATGTTGAGGTTCAATCTATGGTTCATGATGTAGATGTGCAAATATTCTTCAAAGTACCTTCTCCTTATTATTCGATCCATAAATTTAAGAGAAAAGAAACTTCTCCTTTGAGATTTATTCATAATTTTACCCCTCATTCATATATAACATAGATCTTTTTCTCCTTAGATTGGGGGGCAAGAAGTATATTTCTTCCTGTCTTTTAGAATCCATTATGTTCCTACTTTGATCTTAATTGGTTATTCTTTCATTTTTCTCGATGGTTGGTATTATGATAGTTCTTCATCTATTTCTCTCTTCTATTATTCTAGATATCTTTTCTAGGACATGTGTTTTGCAAAGGTATCCCTTACTTTCATCTCTGGGGGCCAAGGTTCTTTCTTCTCTCTCTTTGTTTAGGGAACTACTTTCCTTAGCTTAGTGGTATTTGTTTATATTGCAATATTATTTCATCATATTGACAGATGTTTTGACTATGGATAATCTTCTTATATGAGAAGTTGTTGTCCTAAGTCATCACTTCTTCTCTATGTTGCAAATTATGTTCTTTATAAACTCTCACCCTTGCTTGGTGTTGGCATTGTTTCCCTCATTCCCAAGATTCCTCTTCCTCTTCTTTGTAGGGGGCTTGACGATTGAATCTTTGTTCACGCCTTTTGAAAGATGATATTTTATCTAATGCACTCCTCTTTGGTGGGGGTCTTGTTGATAAGATCTCTTTCATTGAGGATCCTTTTCCATAAGTGACATATCCTTTTCATGATTATCTATACTCTTGGATGTAGGGGTCAATATCTCTCACTAAGAATATAGTATACATTGTTGCAAATAGGATATCTCCTTGCTTTGTGAAGTAGGTATCCTCTTCCATCTTTGTTCCTACACTTGGGGGTTAAGGATGCCTTCTCCTTCTCTTTTGTTTTCATACATGAAGTAATAAATACAGATTGTGAGTTTGATAGAAGTGCTTTAGCCTCAGAGGCTTGGTATGATTTTCTATCTTAGTCAAATCTATGCATTGTTATCTCATGCACATATTCATGCTATGGTTTTGATCAAGGGGCTCCAATCTTAGCATTATTAGCATGTAGTAATAAATACAGATTGTGAGTTTGATAGAAGTACTTTAGCCTCAGGGGCTTGGTATGATTTTCTATCTTAGTCAAATCTATGCATTGGTATTTCATACTTGTTCATGCTAGGGTTTTGGTCTCGAGATATTGATCTTAGCATTACTAACTTTTCACACATGGAGTAGCACATACAGATTGTAAATTTGATAGAAGTACTTTAGCCTCAGGGGCTTGGTATGATTTTCTATCTTTTTCAAATCTATGCATTGTTATTTCATGCATATCCTTATGGTATTCTCTTATTTTCTTTCCAGGGATTCACCTCTTTCCTTGGCTAAGTAGTATTTATCTACTATGTGATATCCAATCATACATGAAAATTAAGGTTTTCATTTGAGGACCTATGTCCTTTATACAAACCTTATTTGTTGCTTGACATTGGGTTTCCATGGTTGATACATTTCTCACCTTGGAAACTAAATAGTGTGCTATCCCTCATTAAGGGTTACTTCCTTTTCACTTCTTGCATGATATCTCTTTACATTCATCTCTTCCATGGCCTCATAGGAGCTGTGACCTTCTTGGCTTGGACTGGGAGTTGTCTATGGATATTGTCTTGATGTTGAAGAAGGCTTTATCCTTGTTCTTTTTCTTTCCTTAACATGAAAAAATAGTATGTTTTTGCCATCTTAAGGAGGGGGGCACATATAGGGTCTCCCTTGTACTATAGTTTTTTATTTTTACATGATCAATCTTGGAAGGTAATGCACATAAGTTGCTAAATCCTGAAAAGACATGCATTCATATGCTAAATCTTCTGAAGGTAATGCACATAAGTTGCTAAATCCTAAGGAGACATGCATTTTTCAAAAAATTTCAAATATGATAAATCTTGGAAGGTAATGCACATAAGTTGCTAAATCCTGAAAAGACACGCACCTATATGCTAAATATTCCGAAGGTAACACACATAAGTTGCTAAATCCTGAGAAGACACACATTTCATAGTCATAGTGATACAAGAAGGTGGATCTATGGGTATTCCAAAAGTTGTCAGAAGACACATTACAATTGCAAGCATAGTTTATGGTTTAACCTATTGGGCTCTCCCTCCAAGGTGATTCATGGTAAGGTAGGCATCTTACTGGGTGAGGTAATCACTTTCTCTTTTCTCTCTTTTCACTTTCATACTAGTAGGACTGGATCATGAAGCTATGTTGTCTATAGTGTTTCTCTTGTCTTTCTTATGTAATCATTTATGCTTTTATGATAGCTTTCCAAATATGATATTAGTAAGAGGAATATTTCTTAGTGAGGTTTCTTATGCTAATTGATTTGGGTTGTTTAGTGCTAACCCTTGTTCTTTTGGTTTTATTGTTTCATACTCTCATATATGTATGTTGAGTTAGAATCCTTGGTCTAGGGGCTTGTGTCTTCAGCTAAGTGTTATTTTATCTCATTTTGAATCCACTGGGATCTCTTCTCTCTTCTCCTTTACCAAGAGTTTGCATTGAATCCATACTCTTGCTAAAGTGGGGGCTTAATGTATCATCTTAAAATGGAAGCACTTCCATGTTAAGAGTGTTTAGCCCTCTAAGTAAGTGGTTTAGGGTCATGATTGGCATCTTTTCATTCTCCCTTGTCTTCCACTTCTTCTCTGCGCTTGATTCCTTCATTCTAAGGGAAATTAGGGTTAAGGTCTTAAGGACTTTCCTAATTTTCCCTCTTCCATGGCTCTATTTTCTAGGTAGGATTTAGAAATGAGACCTCCTAGTCCTTCATCACATCAAACAAAGGATTTTCTATCTATCCTAGACATCTAGTCCTATTCAGACATCAATTTCCCAGTTTCTAGCATCTTCTAGAACCTCTGTTGCAAATCCTGCCAAAATTAGGGTTTGAGGTCAATGTCGACCTTGACCCTGACTAGGTCAGGGTTGACCATGACCCTGACTAGGTCAGAGATGACCTCAACCCTGACCAGGTTAGGGTCGACCTCGACCTTGACCTCTTCCCGCTAGAATTTCAAATTGTCATCTTCGACAGTTTGGCTTTCGGGATAATTGTTTTCCCACTTCCAGGTCCACTATTTTGATCTCCGAAATGGTAAACTCTTAAATTATATTTAATTTAGGTCCATTCCTATAGGTTTGAGGCCTAATTGGAATTTAATTCCCCAAGGTGGACCCTCTAGAGGATTGTGTCGTAGATCACTATAAAAGGAAGCCTTCCTCTCTCATTTTCTCAATCTCATTTCATGCATCAAGCACTCAATCTTTCAAGAAAGGTCAAGCAAGCATCTCCCAAGAATTTTCAAGGAAGCATTCAAGTCCTCTTCTCCATCCAAGTTCTCCATTGAAGATCAAGGATTCAAGCATTCAAGCTATTGAAGGGATTTGGCTCAAGCATTCAAGATCTATCATTCAAACCCTAGATCTAGTCACCATGGTGGTGTGATCTTCCTTCAAGATCCTTTGTTCATCTTCAAGATCCATATCATTGTTTCCTCAAGGTGGATTTCAAGTATACAATCATGGAGGTTTGATGATGTTATGTTCAAGATTTCATATCAATATATTTGATTACATTCCAAATACATTAGCATATCTATTGAATTGCATATCGTCATTGTTAGATTCATTTCTACTACTTGCTAGCATTCTCCATTTCAATTTCAATATTAAGGTTGATTCCAAACCGGGGTTTGACCAAGGCAAACCCCACAAAAAAACAAACAAAACCAATTTTCTTGTAGGTACAGGTGTGGAATCTCAGATCTGAGAGTGAATTTGGATACCCTTTTCAACAATCTTTCAAGATCTGTGAACAGAATCGGAATCGAACTTTAGATAAATAATGTGGTCTTTGACCTTTTAAAAGGTCAAAGTTGACTTGTGTGAATTTGGAGAAAATATTTTTGGGTTTTGTAGATCTCGTAGTTTTGACTTGACAATGTGGAAATCAGCAATTTCTGAGATTGTTTTACAAGGTTTTCAGCAAGTTCTTTTTCAGAGGTAAGTACCTTTATTTCTTAATTTCAATATTAATCATCTACATTTACTTTCTACATCAATACAATTCAAATGTAAGTGTAAAATATTGGTTTTGGGGTCTCTCTTATGTGCAAACCATTGTTCTAGGACCCCATCCATATTTTATCCTCTACAAGTACCTCATCTTGGTACCCACCGATCTTGAACTTCACTAGGCACTGTTCACTGATCATGACCTTGTGGTCATCCTGCACCCAGGAATCCCGATATGGATGTGGATGTTTCTGCCTCTTGAGCTTCAACTTTGTCACCATCTTTTTTGACACCAAATTATCAGTATTGCCACTATCAATAATCACATCACAACACTTACCCTCACACTTGCACCTGGTGCGAAATAGGCTTCTTTGCTTAGGTTCATTCTCACCACTCATTAGGACTCTTTTGTTAATCAACATTTCTCCTCTTTCAACATCTTCAGAATGTGATGATCTGGCATCTTCATCAACATGTACAACTCTGGCCTCACCTTCATTTCTCATGTCTCTCCTTCCTTGGCATTGAGGACATTCAAATACCCTATGACCTTCTTCTCCACAGTGAAAACATGTTCCACAAAAGTCTCCTATCCCAGATCCTTGTCCTCTTCCTCTCTAATCTCTATTATTCTGATCATGGAAATGATTGAAATTATCTCCTCTCTGATTCTGATTATTACTGGCCTCATCCTACTTTTTCAGATCTTCATTTCGATCCCCATATGACCATCCACCAGATCTTCCATCACTACCTCTTCCGCTTTGTCTGCTCTCAAACTTCTTGTTTAGATTTTCCTCTACTTTTAGGGAAAACTGGAATGCCTCTTCAATATTTTTCATTCGAACCAGATTCAATTCTTCCTAAATGCTCAGCCTCAACACATTGAGGTAACGAGCAAATTTCTCCTTGTCAACTTCTACATGGCCTGTTTTGATGAGGATTCGATAGAACTCCTCTATATACTCCTGAACAGATCTCCCTGCTTGCTTCAAACTTTGCATCTTCTTCAGTAGGTCAAGCTCATAATCAATAGGAATGAACTGTCACTTCAATTTGTCCACCATTTGATCCCATCTTGTGATTTTATCCTTTCCTCATCTATTTCACTCCTATTGAATCTCTTGCCACTAGATCTTCACATAGCCCTTCATTCTAGCCTTTGCAAAGATTAGGGTCCTCAATATCCTCATACTCAAAATATTCTTCACATTCATTGTTCCAGTAGATCAATTCCTCTAGGTTAAGATTCCTTGAAAACATAGGAACCTTGATCTTAGGTCTTTTCACGATCTTGTAAATGGCTCAGAAAAGCCTTTCTTCCTCTTGATTCAAAACTTTGACTTCTACTTCTTGATCATAATTTACTTCTTCGGCTTCATCCTCACTTTCATCTCTGACATTAAGATTCATTCCTCTACAAATCTCTTCTTGCAATGCTCACACTTGTCTCTAGAGCGCTCTATCCTTGGGTGTTACAACACCAACTCTTCCACCACGTTCCCTTCCTGGAGGTATTTTCATGCGTATCGTTGAAACCCTAACCACGGTCCTGGTGCAAACTACCTCACAATCGATGATCTATTTAAATAGAAACCCTAACCCACGGTCCTGGTGCAAACTACCTCACAGTCGGTGATCTATTTACATACTTAGGAACTCTTGCTCTAATACCACTTGATGAAGGGTGCTCCCCTTAATACCACAAACACGTAACATAAATAGAGAAACAACAACAATTTGCAAGAACAAAAAATGGGCTTCTTATTATCTCCACAAATGTGGAGTTACAAATTTCAGAATTACAATATGCAAAGCCACATGGGCATTCCCTTTACAATATTATGTAGGACAAAGCCTCGAATCATTACCTAGATCTACCTAGAACTGCTCTGAACTACCTAAGACAATACTATAGCCTTCCTTATATAGGCAATTTTCCATCGCTTGGGAAGGTTCCAAAAATTTAGCCAATAAGACCGACCAAACTTAGAATTATTTTATTTTACAATTTATTACATAAGAGTTGGCTCAAAACAACTTTTGAAACCCAAACATAAATTTTGAAGGAAAATCATTTTTTTCCATTTCAAGTGACCCAACTTCTGGAGACCATAAGTCATCACCCGTTGACCCAATTGACTATTATGACCCCATTTCAGAAAGGGCATGAAGTGCTCTACAACATTTGAATCAAGAAAGCTTCATTCAGTCAAAGTTTTGACCTCATCCGGGGCCTCAAAAGCCTTCAAAACTGAGTTCAAAGTTTCTGTACCCTACTGCCAATACTAAAAAATTTCAATATCTTCAAAACTAGACTTGATCTGGCAATGAAACTTTATTGGCAGGCTGATATAACCAAAATGAACCTCTAGGGAAGAAAATAGACCATTCTGAGCACGAATGAAAAACTTACTAAAAATAGTAAATTTCCAAAAATAGAAGCTCTGCACAAGATAGCCCTTATTGAAAAGAAACCATAAATATTTTTGGATGATGCAAGACTACTCTTACACCCAGGATGCTCCTGCATCACAAGAAGACCTAGTGAAAAGGTTGAGTTATGGGAAGCTACAATGAGCATTTGATTAGTTGGAACATTGGAAAGATAATGTGGTGTTATCTATAATACTAAGTGAAGATGATAGTTGATTTGAAGCATAAAAGAAATGAGGAAATAAAGACTAAAATAATAAGCTTGACTGAGAAAAAGAGCAGAAGATTAAGGAACTTAAAGAATAAGCCAAGTGATGCTAGTGTTGACCAAGCACTAGTATAAAACTGAGAAAATATAGTGTCAAACAAGAATTAGTAATAACCAAGTATCAAAAGTTGAACCAAGTGAAGACATTAAGTGCCAAAAAGAAAAGTGAAGTAGCGACTGAGTTATCTAATGAAGACCGAGAAGAAGAACACAGTGATAACCGAGTGTCATTATTTTATAGTTTGTGAAGGGATTGAGATTCCCAGCCAACATAGTTGAATTCTTGGAATATGTAAAGCATGTTGAAGATAAGGATGAATAACCTGGAGTATTTAATGCATGGTAAATCATTTTTGCATGTCTCCATGCATGGATTCAAGGAGAAATTTTGAGAAGTATCTAGAAGGTTAGAGGGAGAATGAAATTTTGGAAGGATTTGATGAATCTTACCAAAACCTAAGATCTACGGTGATGATTAAGCAAAAAAAGATCAAGCTACCTAGTTAAGGAGGTATAAGGATAACCTAATTGTGGGTTATGAAAGGAGGTTGATTTAGTTGATTGGTGAACCTAAGGAGAAGGTTGAGAAGAGCTGTGAAGAGTTGTGAAGTGTTGATTTCTTGAAGGGTTTCCAAGAAGATCAGATATGGAGATGATAATGAAGGCCAGTTAATGGATTATCATATGAGCTAAATTGGATCTATATTTTCAAAGTGAGTTGTATGTATCAGATCAAACCTGGTATTACTTTCTAACCATTGTATCAGTTGAAATCCTTTAATCAAGGTTGACCTAATAGTAATTTGTAAATCCTTTAATCAAGGTAAAATTCTAATGGAATGTTCTTAAGTCCTCTAACAAGGCAACTCCTAACAGGGTTATTAAATCCATTAATAGGGTCACACCTAACAGCATGTATTATAACCTTTAACAAGGTTGGCTCCTCACAAAGCTCACTTCAGAATAGTGAAAATTGGTAGCATGTTACTGGTGGTTTTTCCCAAATTGGGTTTCCACTTTAAATCTTGGTGTCATACTTATGCGAATGTTATTTGATGTGTTTTACTATTAAATGTTTCATATTTTGCAAGTTGATTACTTTTGGATAGTGGATTGCAAGTTTATGTTACTAGTTATATGCTATAGAGACCAAGTGGATTGTTGAGTAGATCTAAGTTGTTTGAAGTGTTTAAAAGTAGAATTGGTACATCTGGACCTGAGGATAATTGATTCACCCCCGCTCTTAGTTATTTTGAAATCATTCTAACAATTGGTATTGGAGCCTATGCTACTTGTAAGGAAAATTTTGAAGGTATTTGGAGCTAAAGATCATGATGTACAAAAAAGAGGTACCAAAGATGAACAAGGAGAAATTCCCTGCATGGAAAAGTTTGATGAAGATACACCTAGCTAGAATTGGAGATGCAACAAAATACTATGTGGAAAATGAATACATAGAAACACCTACACCTTTGACAAAACAAAAAATAAAGGAAAAGAAAGAACACAATAAGGCAATGTTGGAGATTGCATCAACCCTAAGTTATCCTGAATTTGAAGACATAAAGGAATGTACCACTATAAATAAAATGTGGGACACACTAATAGCTATCTATGGTGGAGACACAAATGTACTAAGAGCCAAATCTGAAAGCTTGAGAGATAAGTTTTATGAAATGAGAATGTTGGGAGGTGAGACTATTGTACAATATTGTGGCTGAGTTAAAGAGGTTGTGAATTCTATTAGAGGAGCTAATGGAAATATTGATGATGAAATTATTATTAGCAAGGTATTGAGAACCCTACTTCCTATTTATGCTATTAGAGTTTTTGCAATACAAGAACTAAGGTGTGATCCTAGTAACAACTTAACTTTGGAAGGTCTAGTTGGTAGAATTAATGCTTTTGAATTATCAAATTTTGATAATTTCACCTCTCCTACTATTGAATCTGCATTCAAATCTCAATTGGTTCTTCATAAGTCTAAAAAAGGAAAATAAATATGTGTGAACAGTGATAGTGACATCTCTGATGATGACCTTGATGATCTTGAGGCACTAATGGATAGAAGACTACCTAGAGGAAAAGGAAAATTCAAAGGTAAACTTCCTATAATCTATTTTTCATGTAACAAAGTTGGCCATATTGTAGCAAGATGTCCTGATAGGAATGACAAGGATGAAAGAAGAGAAAGAAAGTATAAAGAAAAAAGGATGACATAGACTACAAAAGGTACAAAGCCTACAAGGAAAAAGGTAAGAAATATTGTTATATTGCTGAAGAAGAAAATGATAGAGAATTTGATGAATCTGATGATCATGATGTAGGTTTTGTATGTTTCCATGAAAGATGATTCTGATTCTGATGAGAAAACTACACTTATTTCATATGTGAGTAAAGGTGATAGATGGATAATTGATAGTGGTTTCTCACATCATATGACTGGTGATAAAATTAAGTTTGAAACCTTAAATTATTACAAAGGAAGTAGTGTTAAGTTTGGTAATGATGCACCATGTCTTGTGAAAGGTAAAGGATCAATAAGATTGACTGATAAGATTAGATGTGATAAAGCTTATTGGGTTGAAGGAATTAACTATAAATTTTTTAGTGTTGCACAATTTAATAGTCCTAGATATTGAGTTGAATTCCATCACAAAAAGGCTAAGATATTTGGTGCTACTGGTGAACTAATTGGAAGTGGAGAACAAACAAGAGGCAACTTGTTCTATCTAGACCTATTTGATGAGACATGTTTGTTTGCACAATTTGATGATATATGGTTATGGCATAAGAGGGTGTGTCATGTGAAATTTGATAATTTGGTAAGCATTTATAAGATTAAAAGAGTAAGAGGATTACCAAGATTGAAGAAACTTGATAATGTGATGTGTAAACAATGTCAATCGAGAAAAATGACAAAGTCTAGTTTCAATAGAAAAACCTATACTTCTGATGATATTTTGGAATTGTTCATAGTAACCTTTGTGGACCTATTGGAGTGAAAATCTACTATGGTGACACATATTTTATTCTATTTGTTGATGATTACTCTAGAATTATGACTGTGATGTTTCTTAAAGAAAAATCTGGTGCCTTTTAGTTGTTTAAGTGGTATTTGGAAAGAGTTGAAAAAGAAATAGGTAAGAGCTTGAAATCTTCTGATTGAGGAGGTGAGTTCATATCTAATGAATTCAACACATTATACAATGATAGAGGAATCAAGAGAGAGATGTTTGCACTAAGGACTCCTCCATAGAATGGCATAGCTGAAAGAAGGAATAGATCAATCATGGATTGTGCTAGACCACTGATGTTAGATAAAAATATTGCACAAAAGTCCTGGAGAGAAGCTATAAGTACAATTGTCTATACCTTGAACCAAGTACAAGTCAAGAAAGGTAAAAATTCTACACCTTTTGAGTTATGGTATGGTTATGCACCTAATGTGAAATACTTTAAATTCTTTGGAAGAAAATGTTATATACTAAAGGACAATATGAATTGAAAACTTGATGCTAAAAATGATGAGGGAATATTCATAGGTTATTCCACTAAGAGAAAAGCTTACAAGTGTTTGAATTCTAACACTAACAAAGTTGTGGAAAGTGCAAATGTCAAAATTGATGAAGATGTAGAAAAGAATGAAGTTGAATGCAAGCAGGAACCTAAATATTATAGATCATTTGTATACATGAATGAAGGAGAGCCCAAAAATTTACTTGAACTAGAGAACAAAGTTGCTGAGTGACAAAAAGAAATTGCTAAGTTATATCAAGAATATGTCGAGCATCAAGAGGTAACTGTCTGGCAACCAGAAGAGGAAGAATAGATACAAAATGAACCTGAAATGAATTTTCAATATGAACTTGAAGAACACCAGTAAGAAGAAAGGAGACCAGAGCCTACATTAGAATAATATGTGAGAAGACATCATAAACTAGATCAAATCATTGGAGCAAAAGAATCAGGAGTCATGATGTATCATCTTAAAATGGAACCACTTCCATGTTAAGAGCATTTAGCCCTTCGAGTAAGTGGTCTGGGGTCATGTTGAGTTCCTTGATGGGATCTTTGCATGTATCTGGCTATTTCCCCCCTATTCTTCTTCTCTCTCCCTATTTCCAACCTCATTTTTTGCAACTTCCTCTAAGAATTTGAAGATCTTGACTTTCTAGGTCAAAGATGACCTGAAGGGTCAAGGATGACCTAGTCCTTGACCTAGGTTAGAGATGACCTCATCCTTGACCTAGGGTAGATAAAACCTCATCCCTAACCTAGGGTAGAGAATACCTCATCCCTGACCCCAGGTCCAATTTTCAAATTCTAAAAGTTTCAGGATGTCGGGTTTCGAAAAGTTTTATTTTCCCACTTTTGGGTCGGCTGTTTCAGGTTTCAGAATGGTAAATCCTTAAATTTCATTTAATCTAGGTCCATTTCTAGGGGTTAAGGTTAATTGGGATTTAATTCTCTAATGTTGACCTTCTCTAGGGGTTTGTGACCTAGATCACTATAAAAGGAAGCCTTCCTCTCTCATTTTCTCCATCTCTCAATCAAGTTTCCATCCATTATCAAGCATCTCATCTCACAATCTCTCAAGCACTCTCAATCAAGAAGATCAAGCAAGCGTTCCATCAAGAATTTTGAAGGAAGAATTCAAGCCCTCATCTCCATTAAAGTTCTCCTTTAAAGATCAAGGATTCAAGCATTCAAACCTTTGAAGGGATTTGGTTCAAGCATTCAAGATTCATCATTCAAACCCTAGATCTAGCCATCATGGTGGTGTGATCATCCTTCAAGATCCTTTGTTCATCTTCAAGATCCATTCATTTTCCTTTCAAGGTGGATTCCAAGCATAAAATCATGGAGGTTTTGGATTTACATTTATGGTTTTGTTTTACATTTTTGAGACCAAGCTTTCATATCAACATACTTGTTTACATTTCAAATACAATTGCATATCTATTGAATATCATAGCTTCCTTGTTAGATCTACTTCTACTACTTGCTAGCATTCTCCATTTCAATTTCATTATTAAGGTTGATTCCAAACTAGGGTTTGACCAAGGCAAACCCCTCATCCAAAAAATAAAACCATTTTTCTTGTAGGTACAGGTACATGACAATGAATTGAAGTGCAGATCTGGATACCCTTTTTGGAAAACTTCTAGGATCCGCAAACAGATTTTTCATCTAGGTTGTTTTGGGTCAGGGATGACCTTCAGTGAGGGGTAGGATCCTACCCCAGGGTAAGACCTTGCCCTACTATCTGGGTCAAGGTCGATCTACTTCCAGAAAGACAAAAATTTTATGGGTTTTCTCTATCTCGGCATTTCCAGTCTGGAACAAGTTGCAAAATTTTCCAAAACTATGCACAGACATTAGAAAATAGTGATTTCTTCATCATCCTTCTTTCGAGATAAGTAGTTCTATTTTATTTTGTTTATATGTCCACAAAAGTTTCCATCACTTATCATACCACTATATTATATCATTTCCATCCATAGAGGTGAACAACCATTTTCGCCACCTATTCATTTTGGTGAACACGACGAGCTTACTCTCTTTCTTTTTGGTGTTATATTTCCCTTTATCTTATCTTGTGTGTTCACCCCTATTCATTTTGGTGAACCTGACATACTTACCCTCTTTTCTTTTGTGAATTTAGATGCTCTATAATTTTTAGTAGGTCTTTTCTTGCATTTTAAATTAAAAAATACAAAATATATATATACTCAATAAAATACAAAACAATTTCTTGCATTTCATTTACTATGAATATTTATAAGATGCTTTGGTGTGTAGTTATGTTTCTTATAACCCTTATTTTAGCATCTCTTTACCATACCTATGATTTTTATGAGATTATCATTCACTTCATTATGTTGATGATCCTTCATTTTGCACTTGCTTATGCTTTTGTGAAATTGACTGATACTAGTATTCCTTCTTTCAAGACTTTCATTAAAAATTTATGTGGTAGCCTTATTACTCTTTTAGATTATGTGAATAATTTGGTAGATGATACACCATCTCCTAATCTTCCTAATCCTAATCCTATCATTCCTAATCTTCCTATTCCTAATCCGATGCCTAATTCTCCATCTGCTATCCCTAGTTCTTCCCATACTTATGATGGGATTCAAGCTATAGTTCAGGATGCAGATGTGCAAGACTTCTTTGATTTACCTTCTCCTTTGATTCATGATGCTATTAAAGGAAAGGGTAAAGAAAATTATTCAAAACCTATTATTCCACCCTATACAACCTTTACTCATGAGCATGATAAACAATCACCTCCTATAGAAGCTTTACATGATATGTACACTACCGGATAACTAAACAAGGTTATAGAGGTTTAGGGCTTGGAGTTAATGAGCATGGTATTAGGTTTCCAGTTCATATACCCCCTAAATAGGATTTGCATGGTGTTGGTTTTTCACAATCTCAAGTCAAGGTAGGTAATGTTGATCATCGTCCTCCTCTTCATATTCTTCTCCCTACACCCACTATAGATAACACTGATACTCGTCAAGATATAGCTAAGAAGGTGTATGTTCAATTAATGAATTAAAAAAAAGAAATCTTTAAACCTATATACCGAAAAATGCTTTATCCAAGTACAAATGTCCTTTTCATTATAGTAATACACATTTACTTGTTGATTGTAAACATTTCAAGTTATATGTTAGGGAAAGAGCTGCTTTAGGAATTATATCTCACTCTTGTGCAGTTTTACAATTCCTTCATAATTTTGATATAGGGGATTCCCCTCATTTTGATATAATATAGATTTCTCCTCCTCTTGTCTCTAGACTGGGGGGCAAGAGGTGTATTTCCATCCAATCTCCTAGGATCCGTTAGGTCTTTTATTGGGGCTTAATTGGTATTCTTTCTCTCCTATCCCTCTATGGTTTTGTATTATGTTTATAATCATCCGTAGATCTTATTTAAGATATCCTTTCTAAGAAATTTGTTTTGAAAAGGTATCCCTTGTCTCTATCCTTGGGGGGAAAGGTTCTTCCTTCTTTCCCTTTGTCTAGGGAACTGCTTTCCTTAGCTTAGTGGAACTTATTTATATTGCAATATTATTTCATCATATTGACAGATGTTTTAACCATGGATAACATTTTTATGTGAGAGGTTGTTGTCCTAGGTCATCACCTCTTCTCTATGTTACAAATTATGTTCATTATAAACTCTTACCCTTGCTTTGGTGTTAGAGTTGTTTCCCTCATTCCAAAGATTCCTCTTCCTCTTATTTTACAGGGGTCTTAATAATTGAATCTTTGTTCTCGCCTTTGAAAGATGATATTTTATCTAAAGAACTCCTCTATGGTGGGGGTCTTATTGATAAGGTCTCTTTTATTGAGGATCCTTTCTTCCATGAGTGACATATCCTTTTCACAATTATCTATACTCTTGGATGTAGTGGTCAATATCCCTCGCTAAGAAATATGGTATACATTGTTGCTAAACATGATATCTCCTTGCATTGTGAAGTAGGTATCTTCTTCCTCTTCTTTATCATGTCTAGTAGATAGCCATGATAAGGAGGGGGGAATATATAGGGTCTCCCTTGTACTATAGTTTTTAATTTTTATATGCTAAATCTTGGAAAGTAACACACATAAGTTGCTAAATCTTAAAGAGACACACATTTTTCAATTTTCAACATGCTAAATCTTGGAAGGTAACACACATAAGTTGCTAAATCTTGAAAAGACACACATTTTCAATATGCTAAACCTTCCGAAGGTAACGCACATAAGTTGCTAAATCCTGAAGAGACACGCATTTCATATTCATAGTGATACAAGAAGGTGGATCTATGGGTATTCCAGAAGCCGTCAGAAGATGCATTAAAATTGCAAGCATAGTTTATGGGTGAACTATCAGGTTTGGCCACCTTCTTGGCTCTCCCTCCCTTGGTGATTCATGGTAAGGTGGGCATCTTACTGTAATCACTTTCTCTTTTCTCTCTTTTCGCTTTCATGCTAGTAGGATTGGATCATGAAGCTATGTTATTTATAGTGTTGCTCTTGTCTTTCTTATGTAATCATTTATGCTTTTATGATAGATTTCAAAATATGATATTAGTATGAGAAATATTTTCTTAGCGAGGTTTCTTATGCTAGTTGATTTAGGTTTGTTTAGTACTAACCCCTCTTTTGTGTTGTTTCGATTTTTTTTTTTTTTTCACACCCTCGTGCGTGTATATTGAGTTAGAATCCTTAGCTTGGGGGCTTGTGTCCTCATCTAAGTGTTATTTTATCTCATTGTGAATCCAATTGGATCTCTTCTTTCTTCTCCTTTACCAAGAGTTTGCATCGAGTCCATACTCTTGCTAAAGTGGGGGCTTAATGTATCATCTTAAAATGGAAGCACTTCCATGTTAAGAGCATTTAGCCCTTCAAGTAAGTGGTCTGGGGTTATGATAAGTGCCTTGATGGGGTCTTTACATGTAGCTAGCTATTTCCCCCCTATTCTGCTTCTCTCTCCCTGTTTCCAACCTCATTTCTGGCAACTTCCTCTGAGAACTTAAAGATCTTGACTTTCTAGGTCAAAGATGACCTAAAGGGTCAAGGATAACCTAGTCCTTGACCTAGGTTAGAGATGACCTCATCCTTGACCTAGGGAAAAGACTACCTCATCCCTGACCCTAGGTCCAATATTAAAATTCTAGAAGTTTCAGGATGTTAGGTTTCAGAAAGTTTTATTTTCCCACTTTTAGGTCGACTATTTCGGGTTTTAGAATGGTAAATCCTTAAATTGCATTTAATCTAGGTCCATTTCTAGGGGTTAAGGTTAATTGGGATTTAATTCTCCAATTTCAGCCTTCTCTAGGGGTTTGTGCCCTATATCACTATAAAAGGAAGCCTTCCCCTCTCATTTTCTCCATCTCTCAATCAAGTTTCCATCTATTATCAATCATCTTATCTCACAATCTCTCAAGCACTCTCAATCAAGAAGATCAAGCAAGTGTTCCATCAATCATTTTCAAGGAAGCATTCAATCCCTCATCTCCATTCAAGTTCTCCTTTGAAGATCAAGGATTCAAGCATTCAAACCTTTGAAGGGATTTTGTTCAAGCATTTAAGATTCATCATTCAAACCCTAGAACTGGCCATCATGGCGGTGTGATCTTCCTTCAAGATCCTTTGTTCATCTTCAAGATCCATTCATTCTCCTTTCAAGGTGGATTCCAAGCATAAAATCATGGAGGTTTTGGATTTACATTTATGGTTTTGATTTACATTTTTGAGTCCAAGCTTTCATATCAACATACTTGTTTACATTTCAAATACAATTGCATATCTATTGAATATCATAGCTTCATTATTAGATCTACTTCTACTACTTGCTAGCATTCTCCATTTCAATTTCATTATTAAGGTTAATTCCAAATTGGGGTTTGACCAAGGCAAAGCCCTCATCCAAACAACAAAACCATTTTTCTTGCAGGTACAAGTGCATGACAGTGAATTGAAGTGCAAATCTGGATACCCTTTTCGGTGAACTTCCGAGATCCATGAACAGATTTTCCATCAGAGTTGTTTTGAGTCAGGGAGGACCTTCAGTGAGGGGTAGGATCTTGCCCCAGGGAAAGACCTTGCCCCGCTATTTGGGTCAAGGATGACCTGCTTCTAGAAAGACAAATTTTTTTTGGGTTTTCTCTGTCTCAGCATTTCTAGTTCGGAACAGGTTGTAGATTTTCCCAAAAATGTGCATAGACATTAGAAAATAGTGATTTCTTCATGACAAGAAAAAAGTTGAAAAACCAAACATGATTGCTATGTGAATTTGAACCCAAATCAATGAA
Organism: Chamaecyparis obtusa; assembly: GCA_027943335.1. NCBI lineage: Eukaryota > Viridiplantae > Streptophyta > Pinopsida > Cupressales > Cupressaceae > Chamaecyparis > Chamaecyparis obtusa. The sequence continues at coordinate 400,568 of BSBK01002883.1, read as the reverse complement.
ATATGCTTTGGATAATGAAGATTGGATTCAAGGAATGAATGAGAAATTAAGAAAATAGAAAAGAATAAAACTTGGACACTAGTACCTAAACCAAAGGACAAGAATGCTATTGGAACCAAGTGGGTGTTCAAAAACAAGCTGAATGAGCATGGAGGAGTCAAAAGAAAAAAGGCTAGATTGGTATGCAAAGGATATGCACAAGAAGAAGGCATTGACTATGGAGAGACATTTTCCCTAGTTTCTATATTGGAAGGAGTTAGAACTCTACTTGCATATGCTGCCTACAAAGGATTCAAAGTGTATCAGATGGATGTCAAATATGCATTTCTAAATGGAATACTAGAAGAAGAAGTATACATTGAAAAACTTGAAGGATTTTTTGATCCAAGAAAGAGGAACATGGTATGTAAGCTACACAAAGATATGTATGGACTGAAACAAGCCCCTAGATCATGGTATGAAAGATTGCATAATTACTTGGTAAAAATTGGTTTTGCAAGGACAAATGATAATAATAATCTGTACTTAAAGTATAAAAAAGACAAAGGGATATTGTTAGCTGAGATATTAATTGATGATATCATATTAGGAGGACAAGATGCATTGTGCCAAACATTTGAAAATGAGATGCAAACAAAATTTAAGATGTCTATGTTTGGAGAGATCAAATTATTTGTTGGTTTGCAAGTTTATTAGATGAAGAAAGGTATCTACATTACTCAATCTAAGTATATCAAGGAGATACTGAAAACCTTTGGCATGGAAGACTCTAGACTAGTAAGTACACCTATGGCTACGTGACACAAACTATCAAAGAATGATGATATAATAGAAGTGAATCAAACCTTGTATAGGTCAATGATTGGAAAGGTACTATATATTTTTCACAACATACCAGATATTGCTCTAGAAATTGGGATTTTTACAAGATTTTCTGCAAATCCTAAAGAGAATCACATGATGGTAGTGAAAAGGATACTGAGATATCTAAAAGGAACATAGGATTATGGATTGTACTACAAGAAGAATGATAAGTTTGAACTGAAATTTTACACTGATGGAGATTGGGTAGGAAATGTGGATGATAGAAAGAGTACAAGTGGTGGCACATTATTTCTAGGAAAGAGATTAGTCTCATGGACACACAAGAGACAAAGCTACATTTCTCAATGTATAGAAGAAGCTAAATATGTAGTGACAATAGTTAATTGTTCAAACATAGTGTGGATCAAGCAATTGTTAAAAGGTATGAAGGAAGAAATTACTGAGTGAGTTGTTATGTTATGTGATAACACAAGTGGTATTAATATATCAAAGAAACTTGTGATGCACACTAATACTAAGCATATTGCTATCAAGTATCATTACTTGAGAGAGCTAGTTCAAGACAAAGAAGTGAGACTAGAATATGTGAGTACAAAGGAGCAGTTAGATGATATATTCACTAAAGGTTTAACTAAGGATGTACATGAGTATCTAAGAGGTAAATTAGGGGTGATTCCCGTAGTTGAGGCTACCTAGAATTAAATCAGAGTGTTGCATAAAAAGTATTACTCAGAATATATGACAAATTTATGCAAGAAGGTCACACTTTAGGAGATGCCTAAAGCTATGAAGAGTTAAGAACAAGATGTTGATCAGTCATAAGAAAGATGATAGAAGAAGCATATAGTTTAGAAAGCTAACATGAAGATATCTACATGGTGAAGATGAATGATAAATTTGAAAATATCTTTGGCATTATTTTCAAAGAGGGAGAGATTTAGTAAGAAGTTACCATGAGTATATGAAAGAATAGATGAAAGATAGATTTAGTAAATTTCATAAAATTGATGCACAAACAAAGATGGAGCTAATATCTGCATATCAGAGTTACATGGATGAGAATCAAAATGAAGCTAAGGCTATTAATAAAGATCTATTAATAGAACATAGAAAGAGTTGACAGATGTTGCTTCAATGCATAATACTTTTTGGATTGTATGGAAACTTAAGCATATGGTGTTTCCATCAATTCCAAAGATGGAGATTGTTGGAAGCTACAATTGAAACAATTTTTATATAGTCATTGATGTCAAACCTTAATTGGTGAGACGGTTGCTATCTAGTAGAGTTCCATATGATTTTATTGATGAAGAGGATTTGAAAAGAGGAGATAACAAGAAGACCTAGTGAAAAGGTTGAGTTATGAGAAACTACAATGGGCATTTGATTAGTTGGCACATTAGAAAGATAATGTGTTGTTTATCTATAATAATAAGTGAAGAAGACAATTGATTTGAAGCATAAAAGAGATGTAGAAAGAAAGACTGAAATCATAGGCTTGATCGAGAAAAAGAGAAGAAGATTAAGGAACTTAAAGAATAAGCTGACTAATGCTAGTGTTGATCAAGCACCAGTATAAATCCGAGAAAATATATTGTCAACCAAGCATCAATAATAACCTAGTATCAGAAGCTAAATTGAGCGAAGACTATGAGTGCCAAGAAGAACAACCAAGTAGTGACTGAGTTATCCAATGAAGACTGAGAAGAAGAACACAGTGATGACCGAGTGTAAATATTTTATAGTTTGTGAAGGGATTGAGATTCCAAGCTGACATAGTTGAATTCTTGGAATATGTAAAGTGTGTTGAAGATAAGGATGAATGACCTAGAGTATTTAATGCATGGTAAATCATGTTTGCATGTTCCTATGCATGGATTCAAGGAAATTTTTTGAGAAGTATCTAGAAGGTTAGAGGGAGAGTGAAATGTTGGAAGGATTAGATGAATATGACTGTGAGGTCCTACCCCGACCCATCTTAGCTCAATAGTTGATTTGATACTTGGACTATTTAGATGATACCTTGTTTGGTGATGCTAGATCTATTTTGATTATGCCTTTATATCATTAGACATAATGTGATGATTTTACTTGATTATATTGATGATGATGTTAGACGTACCTCTACATGCTTATGTTATATTCATATTGATTATATGTTTTGAAAAGATGAATGAATTTTGAATTCTGCATTTTGTTACATCATCTTCAGGAATGGTAATATGTGATAGATGTGATGTGAATACATATGGTAATGGTTCTACAATTGACTTAGGATTACTTGTTTAGGAAAAATTGAATTTACATTTCGATGTTTATAGAATTAGGGTATAATGTGGATTATGTTTATGATGAGTCATGAAAATGTAGTTTCTCTATGTATTGAATTTAGATGTTATTATAGATCCTATTTCACTTTCGATATGATTATATATGCAATGATTTCATGTGATATTGACGTATGAATTGAGTGTGTAGGATTATGACCATGGTTGTAAATGTGGGGAAACAAGGATGGATCTATGTGAAAACAATTTAAGGCCAAGGTCGACTCTAGGAAGAGAATGACCTCGTTGTTATGTGATTTCAATTTTGTAAATATAATTTTGAATGATTGTTGTTGTAAATGTTAAATATGTGCATAATTGGATATAAATTCAATAAGTGTAAATATAAATTATCCACTAGGCATGCCAAGTGTGTAATGTGATGTGTACTTTTATGAGGTGTCACTTGACACTAGTGTAATGTGTTGGCATGCCTAAGTGGAATGTGGACCCTACCTCACCCTTTAGTCATCTTGTAAATCCCTAAGCATGGTTAATGGTTTGGGAAACCAAGGCATGTGTCATCACTTCCATTTTAGGATGTAAATTTTACTTGGGTTTTAGGAGGGTTATATGGAGCCCTAGGGTGTAGTTAGGGTTAGTTTTGTACACACTCAAATGGTGCACTTCTCTAAGTCATTATATCCAAGGGAATCCATGAAGAGGAAACCTTAGAAAAATACCTATAGCTCTCTATGCATGGAGTTGCAAGATTATTTGATTGCTCTCAGCTAGAGCTATTAAGCTAATGACCTTGCTAGTCAACCACACAATGAGAGATTCAAATGAAGACAAGGGCAAGAATGCCAATATCCCCAAAAATCACTATGAAATGCAAATGCAAGCTAGATTGAGATGAATATGCAAGCTAGAAATAAGAGATGCAAGCTAAGCTATGGAAATGAAAGTAAAAGCTATGCTATGAAAAGGAAAGTACAAGTATTACCAAGCCTTCCTAGTTAAACTAGATGAGTTACTCTAAAGCTTGAAAGGAAATCTAAATTATGAAAGCATAAACATGAAGCTACTATGCATGAATGAAACTAAGAATGAAATGTAGATGTAAAAGTCAAGAATGCTTCAAATCTTCAAAAAGCTCCAAAGTGACCTAGAAAACCTACAGCATAACATTAGCATAAAAGATTGATCATTCAAATGAGGAAGAGAGCTCTTCTTTTATAGGAAATGAGAAAGAATGGACCATGGAGATTAAGAGGCAAAAGATTTAATCAAGGGTGGAGCATCAAAGAGGAGAAATCCATGTGCACAAATATCCTCCAATGGGAAAATAAGAGTTGACTTTTGTGTCCATATGAGATAAAAAGTGCTTTTCTTCTTTTTATAAAATAAGAATAATGCTTTATTTGTGCAACTTAGGATAAGAGGAAAAGTGAGGGCTTTTATGTAATAAAAGGGGAGGAAATATTTCTTTTAATTAAATAAAGACTTAGGATAAAATGGTTAACCCAAGGAAAATAATCGAAAAGGATAAAAGGATTTGATCAAGGAAATTGATATATTTGGAAAATGCTGATTTTTGAAAATATTGATTCAAGGATTTGATAAATTGTTGAATGGGGACCCAAAGTCTAGGCGACCATTTTAGGGTGCATACAAGTTTTAGGTACCCCAAGACATGTGCATAGGTTAGAGGGTCAAATTGTACCCTTTTCACTTCCCTAGGCTTCCAAAATGCCTCCCAAAGTGAGCTTTCTTTGAGAGTGACAAATTTGGACATGTCTTCAAGGTTAATCCCCTTCCCCATGTTTGAAATTACTTCCATTTTCATAGCTAAGGGAAAGTGGAATGTGAGCAAGAACCAAGACACCTAACTTACCTTGGGATGAGGGTAGGAGAGAAAGAATGTCTTTGGGCTATTAGGAAAAGAGACTAGGAAAAAGGGGGACACTTCTAGGCTATGCAAGTTTGGATTTGAGAGGAGAGGACTTGAGAAAATCTAGAGTTGGGAGAAGGGAAGGAAAGCTAGGAAAGGGAGGAGAAGCTCTTCAACAATTTCACCATTTCCATAGCTTGGAGAAGAGGTAGGTTCTTCTACATGTAAATTATTGTCTATGTAAATGTAATGTGTGGTTAATTTTATATGAGATTTTGAGATGTTATGTTCTCAATATGTTTCATAAATTTTCCTTCTTTTACTCTTGTTTCTTTCTTGTTTGATGTGGGTGTGCAAGATAATTCTCATCTTTGGGAGGATTTGAGAGAGTCTTGGGGTGAAGGGCATAGTTGGGAAATCTTCATGTGTAGAACATGGATGTATGGGCATCCATGAAGTCTACTTGAGTTGTTAAATTGGGGGCCATAAGGGATGTGAATTATGCTCAATGTGATGAGCTAGTATGTGGGACTTGAGCCTTGTGAAGGCATGTGTTGGTGAGTTGTAAGACCTTGTTGTTTTCTATGAGTATGGCCTCTCCATGATGATGTTTCCACCTTCACCCATTTTTAGATCAATTAAAATCCTATGTGAAATTACTTGGGAAGGGAGTATATGTATTGTACTATGTTCAATATGTTGTGTTTGTGATGAATGTTTGTTTCCTAGTCAGCCTTGTTTCCCCTAGCTCGGGGGTGGCCATGAAGTGTCCTAGGCTAGGAGGTGAGCCTCTATGGTCATGGGAGTAAAAGATTTACTTGCAGGTTTACTTAGAAGCTAAAATGTCTAGTTTTCAAGATGATATGTCCTTGTGGAAGTTAGAGGTCTTGAAGGAAGGAAAAGAAGATTCCATGCTGCTGATTATTTACCTGTAAAATTTCAATTGAGTGGAATGTCTTCATTGTATTTTAATTGTAAATAAATCCTTTGGAAAGTTTGTATAATTATATTTTATGTTTGAAGAAAAGAAATGGTTGAGAACTTAGGAAGAAGAATTTCAATTATGTTTTATTTGAAAATTAGAATGTATCATAATTATTTATTTTTACTGTAATGTAGTAAATTTAAGGTAATAATGGAAACTTAGGATAGTGAATTTTCATTTCTAAATTAATTTGTAATATGTCACTTCATAAAGGAGTAGTGATACACATAGGTTCCTTACTTTACTTACTGGTATTTAGATACTAAAGAACAGAAAATTAATTGAACAATTCTCTACAAATCTTATGGCTCTTATGTTGGGAATTTGCAATTAGTGTTCCTGCAAATAAAATAATTTCCCTGTGATTGCATCTATCACCTAAAATAATACAAAAATGTATGTGTCATGTTTTAAATTAACTAGCATGCAGTGATTTAAAATAGAAATTACCTACTGATATACTTAATAGAAATTCTAGAAATTATCTGTGCATGTATGGGAGAAAACACATATTTAGATTATTTAATGTTTACAAAGAAGGGACTTATTCCATTTATCTATATTGAAAACTGGTATTGCTAATTCTAAAAAAAATCTTACTATATGTTTAAACTAGCACTTGATTTACAATAAATTGATTTTGTCAACATACTTTCATATAAGCATCAATGCTTCATTATCAGGACAATATATATAATGGAGGATTCACTGAACTGTTATCATAACAACGAATCCACATACAAGCATATACTATTTATTAATACACACACACACACACACACATATATATATATGTAATAGTTTATATATATATATATATATATATATATATATATATATATATAAAGTAAATTATATATATATATATATATTATATATATTTTATATATATTTTATGGGCTGATAAAATAAGCAAAGGAATTAACAAAACTAAATTTAACTTCATTTTTTTTTAAATATTAAATAAAATTAAAAGGGGAGGGCCGAAACCCTATCCCCTCTCTCTCCCTTCCATGCGAGAGATTTACTCACCGCGGGCCATAGTGGTGCTGCACAACAACACCCATGGTAGTGTTGCAATGCAACACCCATGGTGGTGTTGCACTACAACACCCTTGGTGGTGTTGCATTACAACACCCATGCTGGTGCTGGACTGTAGCACCCATAGTGGTGCTGCCATTGTAGCCTCCCACCGTGAGGGCCGTGGGAAGCGGCCTTCCCGCTCATGACTGAGGGGGATCAGAGACAGGGCGTTGGAATACTTTGACGGCTGGTGAAGCCCTTCTCAGCCCCCTTGTAATTATTTTTTATTTATAAAAAAAATACTGTAATTAAATAAATGAAAACCCTAGATCTATAAACACAATTTGTTTTTAAATGAAATCTAGACTATCTGCAGAGATTTAAAAAAAAGGAGAAACAACATGTGGATAAAAAGGATAACTATGAGCTTCCATTTAACCTAGTTGTAGAATTCATTTCTAGAAGGGTTTGATGAAACCCTTGTAAATCGAAAACCCTTATTCTCACAAGAAAACATGTGTGGGTATGCACTCCATGGGTGTGCAAACACAACAACAAAAAAAATTCATCCTGCAACATCTCCATTGCACCTACATCTAGAGAAGAAAGAAGAGAGAAAATAGGAAGAGAAATGAGAAATTAGGGTTTTCTCTCATCTTTAAAGTGGGGTCATAACCCTAATTTCGGATTAGGGTTGTGAGCCCACTTAGGAGTATTAATTCTCTTATTTTTATTTATCCTTGCTCCATTTATTAATTTTTAGATGTGATATGGAGATTCTTTATTTTAAAATGTTTTCTTCTAAAAATTTATTTAATGTTTCGTAATTTTCAAATGCTCCTTGGATTTCAAATTAACTAATTTTGAATCATGTAAAGATTAGTTGACATGGGACTAAAAAGATTTTATTTCATTTGAAATGTCAATTTGTACTATTTTAATTTTTAATTTAAAAGTTTATGTGGGCTTAATATATATGAAATATTTGTTTAATGAAATTGGTTAAAGGAATTTAATTTAATATCGTTTAATTATGAACTAGTACTTAATGTACATCTCAAATTTGTCAAATGGACGTTAATGAAATTAAATAAGGAGTCAATATTGATTATTATATTTTCATTAAATCTTTTATTAAATTGTATAAGTTGATATATTGTGAAGTAGGGTATGGAAAATTAGTATGAATAATTTTAAGTTACTTTAATTTAAATATTAAATAAATATTAACCTATTTATCTCCCTTGATTATTAGGTTTAAGGGAAAAATTAATTTATTACTTAGGAACCCTTAGGGGTGATAATAATAATTAATTGCCTAGGTGATACGATAACTCGTCATAAATTATTATCTTATTAAGTCTATCTAGTAACCTATGTAACCATGCATTTAACCCTAGAAGGAAACATTATAGTAGATCTAGAATCTTTTAAGACTAAGTTTTCATATTGAACCTCGATTTAACCATGGGCTTATTTATGTCAAAACCTAGTTAGGTATTACTTGTCACCTAATGTCATCTATCGTATAAGGGACATTGGCATGCCAGTGCATGCCATGATTCCCCTTATGTGACATTGGGTGACTAGTAATTATGCCCCAGACACACATCAAGGAAACTTGTACAAACCTTTTAGTCATTTAGTGTTCTTCCAAAAAAATAATTTGTTGTTGTGTTTTGTCCTTGTATTTTGGGCATTACACTGACCAAAATCTAAGATCTACAATGATGATTAAGAGGAAAAAGATCAAGATACCTAGTTAAGGAGGTATAAGGATAACCTAATTATGGGTTATGAAAGGAGATTGATTTAGTTGATTAGAAAACCTAAGAAGAAGGCTAAGAAGGCTGAGAAGAGCCATTAAGAGTTGTGAAGTAGTGATTTCTTGAAGGGTTTCCAAGAAGATCAAAGATGGAGATGATAATGAAGGCCAATCAGTAGATCAACATATGAGCTACATTGGATCTGTATTTGCAAAGTGAATTGTATGTATCAGATCAAACCCACTGTTACTTTCTAACCATTGTATCAGTTGAAATCCTTTAATTAAGGTTGATCTAATAGTCATTTGTAAATCCTTTAATCAAGGTGACATTCTAATGGAATGTTCTTAAGTCCTCTAATAAGGACACTCCTAACAGGGTGATTAAATCCTTTAACAGGGTCATACCTAATAGTGTGTATTGTAACCTTTAATAGGTTTGGCTCCTCATAGAGCTCACTTCAAAAGAGTGAAAATTGGTAGCATGTTACTAGTGGTTTATCCCAAATTAGGTTTCCACGTTAAATCCCGGTGTCATACTTGTGTAAATGTTATTTGATGTGTTTTACTATTAAGTGTTTCATATTCTACAAGTTGATTACTTTTGGATAGTTGAATACAAGTTTATGTCACTGGTTATATTCTATAGAGACCGAGTGGACTGTTGAGTAGATCTAAGTTGATAAGTAGGAGATATTTTCTACAAGTCAAATTGTGATATTGCTATTAGGATTCAACTGTGTAGCATTTTGAGTCAAACTTATTGACCCATGTTTCATGAGTAGTGGTTCACATGAAACCATCTCTCATGAGAATGAATGGAACATTTAACACTCTTTGGATCTAGGTGATGCTCACATAGGTGAAGCACTGGGACTTCCTAGGAGGTCACCCATCCCAGTACTACTCCAGATTGGGCGTGCTTAACTACAAATTTTCCTCCATGGTTAAACCCACTTTGCTTGTAACCCCATTTGCAAAACCTTCACCAAGTGTTGTGCCTTATGAACCACTCATTAGAAAGCCCCTTAAGCTCATCAATTGATAAGTAGGAGATATTTTCCACAGCAAGTCAAATTGTGATATTGCTACTAGGATTCAAATGTGTAGTGTTTTGAGTCAAACTCATTGACCCATGTTTCATGAGTAGTGGTTCACATGAACCCATCTCTCACGAGAATGAATATAACATTTAGCACTCATTGGGTCTAGGTGATGCTCACAGAGGTGAAGTACTGAGACTTCCCGGGAGGTCACCCATCCCAATACTACTCCAGCTTGAGCATGCTTAACTACAGAGTTTCCTCTGTGGTTAAGCCCACTCTTCTTGCAACCCCATTTGCAAACCCTTCACCTAGTTTCGTGCCTTATGAAACACTCAAAACACTACACAGTTGAATCCTGATAGCAATATCACAATAGATCTAAGTTTTTTGAAGTGTTTAAAAGTGGAATTGGTACATTTGGACCTGAGGATAACTGATTCACCCCCCTCTTAGTTATTCTGAAATCATTTTGACAATAAGCCACTTTAGAATATTTGGTTGTCTTATCTATATCCACATTCCTAAAGAGAAAACATCCAAAATAGATCCATCAAGGAAGAAGGAGATATTTTTTAAGATACAACAAATCATCTAAAGCCTACAAGATATTATCCCTGGTAAGAAATTAATTGATCTTAGTAGAGATGTAACTTTTGAAGAAGATATTGCATTCAAAAGATCCAAAGACATTAATGAAATAAATGGTGAGTCTCCTAAAAACATGGAAGAGGATCTTGGCCTTGAGATTCAGAGGGAGATATTTGTAGAAGATAATAATGACCCTATGAAATCTACTCTTGAGCCTAGAGATTCTTCTATTAATCGTAAAAGGCCTCTCTAGGCAAGGAAAATGATTGAAGAGGCATAGAATGATGCAGCTCCAAAGAGTACCTTCAAAGAAAGAAATAAACCTGTTACAATTAAAAATATTTCCTTGGTATATTATTTAAATTTGGATAAGCCAAGGTATCCTAATTGTAATTTGTCCTCTAGTCCAAGTGGGATGACAACTTTTTTTGTGTAATTCCTTTAATAAGGAAATTAGTTTATTGCTCCTTAAGAGGACCTTGACACTTTGCACATACCTATTATGGATGATGGCATTGATAGATTGGTGAGTTACTTAGTAACTCCTGTCCTCATCTCTATTTAAGAGATGCTCCTCTCACATTTCTTAGATGAAGTTATTGTAAATGAGAAACTCTCTCTCTCTCTCTCTCTCTCTTTCACACACACACACACACATTTTAGGCTATGGCACCATTCATAATGTCACAAGGGTTTTTTTTTTGTTTTTTCCCTTTCAAAATCCTTGTCTCATTGTATTGATCTTGTGCATGTCTTGATGGTTTTGGTGATAGATCTTGAAGCAATATCTCTTCCTTTGTGTTTATGGTAATTTAATTCCTTTTGTTACACTCACTTGGATTCTTTCCTTTAGTTCATTTCAGTTTTTGTATTTTCCTTACATGGTATCAGAGAAGGCTAATCCTTGTTTTGATTGTTTGTAGGAAGGTACCATTCAAAGGATATCTTGTTTGAGAAGAAGCCAACTTTTTTTTATTGTCTAACTTTTTGTTGAAAGTTTTTTTCATTTTTGTAGAAACTAACATTGCTTGCATCCCTTTCATGTTTCCTTGTTATTTTAGTTTTTTAAGTTTCTGACCCTCTCTGGAAGGCTTTTCTCCAGAGAGTAGTTTTTTATTTTTTTTGGGGGTTTGGATAGTTCACTGCCAAACCCAACTTAGTATCTTCATTTCAAGTTTTGTTTATCTAGATCTAACAACACCCTTTGTCGGGAGACTGCAAGGGTTTTGTATTTTTCTCATTTTTTTTATTCTAACTCTCTATAGGTTATTCTCATTTATCTCTACAGGTTCTATATATATATATATATATATATATATATATATATATATATATATATATATATATATATATATATATATATATATATATATATATATATATATATATTCTATTTATATATCTTCATTCTTATTTATCTCTGTAGGTTTTCATTTGCATTTTTACTTGCATGTTCTGTATTTTATCATATAAATGATATTAAAATCTATCTCTATTTATATTTTGGTTCTATTTGCTACTTATTCTTTCTCAGCTCTTTATGACTGATACTTTTGGAAGGTTTATAATTTTTATGAATCATATATCTCTGTTGTTGTTGATATCTCTGTAATACTATGTCTTGAAAATCTACTTGGGCTAGAACATTTTCAAAAGCTAGATTGCTTCCTTGCAGAACATTTATACTATATGATTTATTGTTATGCAGATAAATCTTCCTTATTTATATTAAAACTAATTTTTTTGGTTGTGAAAGCAACCAGTATATTTTTTTTGCTCTTTTTTAACAGTTTTTCTTTGACTTCTTTTTCATTTCCTTCCTTGCTTTAATTGATTTCTCCTTCCTTACGTTGTGTGATGAAGCTTTTACCTATCTATCCAGCTCTTTCTTTGCGTGAGCCTTAGGGATTTTGTTTTTGGATGTCCTTTGTCTCTGTTGCACCTTCAACCTCCTTCATTCATTTTTTTTACTTCTCCTATGTATGTTTCTTTCTACCTTCCACCCTTGCATGTCTTCCTTTCTTTTTGTGTTTAGGTTATCTAAGACTGAGTTTCCCTCCTTGGAAAACTTGTCTTCTCTTTTACCTACCTTTGCTTCTCCTTCTCTACAATTTATCTTGCTTTCGCTTCTCCTATTCCTTACATTACCTATCTCAATTCTGGCTTTTTGTTGGTCTTTGTCCCTTGCGTGGGTCCTCACTATTCCTTTTTCCTACCCCTGTGCAAGCTATCCAATAGTGTTTTAGTTCTTCCCTTGCATAGGCAACTATCTTTGTCCCTTGCTTCAGTGTTTGCTGTTTAAATTATTAGTTGACTATTTTTTAAATTCATTTGACTATTTTTAAATTCATTTGATTAAATTTAAAAGTTAGTTTGATATTATTCTAATTCAAATTATTTTATTTTATTATAATCAATTTGTTAACTATTGTAATTAATCCACTTCTCTATTTTTTTAATTCATTAATCCTTATTTCATGCATTTAAATTAACCATACGTATAAACTTATTGTTAGTTTGAATACTTCAAAACATTTTATCATTTAAATTAGTTTAATCATTTAAAACATTTAATCATTTTAATCATTTTATTATAAATTAGTTTAAATTTATGTTAATAACTTAAAATTATATTTCAAACTTTGATTAGTTGGGTGACATATTCTGCCTACCAATTTGTGATCCTTTGAGTATATTCCCTGCAATGTCTTTATTTGGCATAATTTCCTTTGATTATATTCTTTTGGCATTATTTTTTGCATATTCATCATTTTTTTGGCATATTTCTTATTTGTTTGATTGCAAGTTAAAATCTAACATTTTTGTAGGTTCCTTATTAAAATTACTTATAATCCCATTTTATCAATTTAAACAATTATCACTTCATTTAATATAATTTAAATGTATTAATCATTCTATAGTTATTTAATTTTTTTTACAATCACATTTAAAGTCTTTATTTCTGTGTTAACATTATGTTAAATCCAAAAACATAAATCTATTTAATCATTAATTTAGTGTTTCATCCAAAAAAATGTGGAGATAGCCTCGAACAAATATGGAAAAGGGTGGATGAGAAGTATCTCTAGTATGGAAGAGAGAAGTGATTCATAGGGATTCCAAGGGTTTTAGAATTGAGGAAGAGGCAAGTTTGATTTACAGAGCCATCGAGGATTTTAGCATACTGACCATAACAGTTAGGATGCCTGAAATATTTTTAGTACAACTCCATTTGTTCAAGTTGTCAAGACCTCAGAGCAGTAGAGTAAATCCTTCCACTCCTACCCTTATGCTTCAAAGAATCTACCCACTCGGTAGAAGCAGTATGGCTCGATAGAAGATAGGCCTCTTCATCAAATTTTTGTAGGGAAAGTTATAGTACAACTAGCTAAACCTTTCTTTATCAATCCTAGGTTTAGCATTTTGCACAAGCATCATTACCATTCAGGTTACTCACATAATAACCAGGCCTGTAAAATGCATGGTTCAGATCTGACAGAAAAAAGTGGCTAAAAATTGCAGAAAACTCTCCCATCACTACCCCAAAAAATTTTCCAAGTACGCTTTCAGGGAATTAGCTCCTCAGAAGTGGGATAATCTTCCAAAACTTGAGAGTGCACAAACACAGTCCTACAAGCATAATAACATCTCGAGAAGATTTGATTTTCTTCATATAACTACACTTAGGGAAAAAATAATTTCAAAATGGATTTTGGGTGGGAAAATACCAACAAACCTCTTATCAATATACCAAGACCAAACTACAAGAGAAACACAAAATATAAGGGCAAACATGTAACATTCATCATGGGACGAGACTCGTTCATGGTAAGCAACCAATATTTGACATATGTTATGGCACACCTCCTAGATCTCCTATTCACATCACAGGGGTAAATGACCCAACTAGTCCAAAGGATCCACGAAGGTTGCAGGATCCCAGAGCCCCCTTCATTCCAAAAATTCCTACCTTTGCCTGGAGAAAAAAGAAATAGTTGGCTACAGACCAATAGTCTACCATAGATGAGGTGCATATGGGTGCCCAAAAAATAGACACACCACCTGTTACTCTATTAGTTTTATTTTCTACAACCACACATCTCCTTTCTTAAGGATCAAGCTATTATTGGTAAGCTTTCAAACTCCGCTATAACTTTTGATACTATCTATTATTGGGCGAAGGATTATTGGGTAGGTTTAAAGGATATTTTCAAGGTGGACCTTGTATAAAAGTTTTTTATAGCCATGTTTGAATCCAAGAGAACTCAAGACTCTGTCCACAAATATAAAGGATGGTTTGGTAATGGATCTATACTTTTCACAATGATTTGGTCCCCTAATTTTATACTAGATCCTAAACATTGTCATTTCTTTCCTCACTGGATTTCCTTACCTTCTCTACCTTTGGAGTACAGAGATCTAGATATCATAGAAATCTTAGTGAATCAAGTGGGAATCTTCATTAGACATGACCTTCTCCCTTTCAAATATCCTTCTCGAGAGGTTTGGGTTTGTCTTCTCTTTGACTCCAGCTAAATCACCTCAAAACATAATCAACATTATTTCAAAATGGTGAGGATGGACTCAAAAAATTGTGATTTAGGATGAAGAAACTATTCAGGGATACCGAAAACAACTTGGGAACTTCAACATGCAATGTCAAGTGTCTATTCAGTCCCACACTTAGGTGTATAAAGACCATGTTTCAGATCCTAGTAACTGCACAACAACATACTAGGATGTAGGAGATAACACTAACATTCCTGTTCCCCTACCACACAAGTGTGAATCTTCAATGTTAGTCAGCTTCTTTGACTCGACTTTGTATATGGGAATCCTCTATGGTTGTTACATCAGAGTGTTCTAGTTTATGTTCATCCTCAATTTTTCCCTTTGATTTTTTTTGCATAATATCCTCATTGGTTGATCAAGGACTTAACTACTCCTCTACCCTTAAACAAAGATGATTCCAGAGAGAAGATAGTTCATGATCTTATCTTTTCTGATACTCCTATTAATTTGATGGCTTCTAATACAAATATCATAGAAACATAGCCTGCATACCTAGACATACAAATCATGGAAACTGATTTATTAACATCATTAGCTTTGACCATGACCAATGAAATTTATCTAGAAGAAGGATTTATACTTGACTCATAACTCTATATCAAGAATCTTCTAGCACATCTCCCTCTCACTTGCCAAGAGGAGACCTCAATTTAAAGCTTAAAACCACAGATTGGAGGATTAGACAATCATGATATTCCACTAACACCCTCTTCCCCTTCAACTATAAATACAAAGATTCACCTTTTGACTAAGGAACAAGGAAATGAATCTCCTCTTCAAGCTATGAAATTGTCTCCCTCTTAGGACACATTGAGTCAAAAGAGAATACCAAATCTGGATGATACTTTTTTTTTGCTCTCAAACTATGTCAATTGAACAGACTCCTAGATTGTCAATTGAGGACAAGAAAACCCCAAAGACAAGGGGGAAGAATCCAAAACACTTAAATATTAAAGAAGAAATTGCAATGTGCATTAAATCCACACTGGATGGAACATTTTCTATCACCAAAATAGTGACAAGGAGAACAAAGAGTTCTCCTTGTCAGCAATGAAGATTGTTTCATGGAATGTCAGAGGCATGAATGCCTCTGATAAGAGAAATAGAATCAAGTAGAATATTGATTCTATGAGTGCAGATATCTTCATATTGTAAGAGACCACAATGTTAAATGGAACATTAAAAAAAATAGTAAAAAAATGGTCTTCTTGGAAATCTTCTCATAAGAAATCTTTGGGAGCCTTTGGTGGTCTTCTTACTTTGTAAAACTCAAAGTCCATCCAAGGTAAACTCATAGACCATGATCACAACTAGAAACTCATGCATATGGTGTGTTATGATTTCTCTTTCACACAGCTAAATTTTATGGGCCATCAACCACTCTAGACAAGAAAAACTTATGGGCACACCTGACTAATATCATCCTACAAGAATAAGACCAACGTATTATTATTGGAGGCAATTTCAATGCCATTCTCTCATATGCAGACAAAAAAGGTGGTATATGTCTATGTCCTAGAATCATGCAAGACTTCTCCAACTTTGTCTCAGACAATGACCTACTTGATGTCATTCTAGAAAATAGTCTCTTCTCATGGATAAATAGAAGAAAAAACTTCTTACAAATTGTTGAATGATTAGATAAATTTTTTATTCCACAGAGCTATAAACTACTTCAAGTTGGATTCACATCACAAATTATGCCAATTTATGAATCAGATCACTTTCCATTAATGTTGAATTTTGATTGGACTCATGTGCCTCAAAAAAGAATGTTAGGATCATCCTTCAAATTTGAAAGCATGTGGTTCAGGCATCCACACTTTCAGACATTGTTAAGATAGTGGTGGACTGCAACACCCTTTTTTAAAGGCACCAAGATGTATCAATTCTTTAATAAGCTCAATTTTGTTAAGATGTAGATCCAGGATTGGAACTCTAAGGTTTTTATAAATGTCTTTGAACATAAAGAAATTGTTAGTTAGCTTCTAATTGATATGAATCAACACATTATTCAGCATGGTCTTGATTCTCAATCATTCAATAGATAGAAAACACTAAAAAGTGAATGGGAAAAACTTTGTTCTAGGGAAGAGACAAAAATATAGGGAGCTGTGGTTAAAGGAAGGTGATAAGAACACTAAATACTTCCATGCCTCAGCTAAACAAAGGAAAGCAACATGTGCCATTTTTTCAATAGACCAAAGTAGCACGAGGGATTTGATTGAAGATGCTCAAGAAATTCAACTAGAAGGTGTAAGTTTTTCCAAAAATCTTCTTTCCCTGCCTACCTCAACTTATAATTTAGATCTACAAACAAAGCATCTCTCGAGCTCTATTCCAAGATTAGTGTCAGATGAAGATAAGAAATCATTACTAGCCTCATTCACTCTTGAAGAATTGAGGAAGGTGTTATTTTCATTTCCATCAGATGAGGCTCTAGAACCTAATGGATTCACAACACTTTTCTATCAACAATGTTGGGAAGTTATCTACATTGATCTCCTAGTAGCCATGGAGGAGTCTAGACACAATGGTTCAATGATAAAATTCTTTAACACTACAAATATTGCCATCATTCCTAAAATTAAGACCCCACACACATTTGTAGATTTTAGACCTATAGCTTTGTGCAATATGGTGTACAAAATAATAAGAAAATCTATATACTTAAGACTACAAAGTCTAGTGCCCACACTTATATCACAAGAACAAGGTTGTTTTTTTCCTAGGGAGGGAGACAAGGGAAGGGGCCCTGGTAGCCCATGAAGTTCTTCACTCCATCAATATAGACCAACAATCTTCTTTTATCATCAAACTAGACACGATGAAGGCTTATGAATGTGTGAACTGGGAATTTTTATTCAAAGTGCTTCTTAGATTTGGGTTTCACAAAAAGTGGTACAAATGGATTAAAGATTATATCTCAAGTGCATGGTTTTCAATGCTTATTAATGGTTAGGAAAATGGATTCTTTCCCTCAACTCAAGGTGTCAGATAAGGTGACCCCCTCTCCCCAATTTTATTTATAATCATGGTAGATGCATTCAATAGAAGCATTAATCAAGATCATGAAAATGCCCTATGGTAAGAGGCACAAATTACGGGCACTTCACTATCGATCACTCATTATTTCTTTGTGGATGATACTTTACTATTTTGAAAATCCTCCATTAAAGAAGCCAAATATATAAAAGAATCCTTGGACCTATATACTCAAGTCTCAGGGAAGAAAATTAATCCAACAAAGTCTAAAATTTACATGTTAAACACCAATGCAATCATTTCAAGTAAAATCATCAACATTATGGGTTTCAAAGTTGAAAATATCCCTTCCACTTATCTAGGTATTTCATTCTTTGTAGGGAGTAATAAAGAATCTTCTTGGTCTATTGCGGTGAATATAATTAAAGCACAAACTTCAGCTTGGAAAGGTAGATGGTTATCATTATCAAGTAAAATCCTACTCATCAAAATAGTACTTTCAACCATTCCCAATTACTATATGTTGATTCTTAAAGCCCCTTCATCAATTATTCAATAGATTGAAAAAGTAATTACAGAATTCCTATGGAAGGGTAATATCTCAGAAGTAAAGAAAATACCATTGATTTGTTTAGAGAATATGGCCCAAGAGAAATTATATGGTGGAGTTGGGCTACATAACTTATCTCATAGAAATGAAGCTTTTGGAGGGAAGATGATTTGGTACATGTATACCAAACCTATGGAAAAGTGGTGTCAAATCGTGCAACACAAGTATTTAGACACTTCTGACTCCTCACATATTCTCACTATGGCAGATCCACCTAAAGTCTCAGCAATCTGGAACTTCATGATTAAGTTGAGACCACTCATTACTAAATATATCTCATGGGAAGTAAATAATGGCTTCAAAGTTAAATTTTGGACACACTCATGGAATGGTCTTCCAACCCTATCTCAAATGGAGCAATGTGAGGAAATCATGAACATTACAATTAGCACCTGGGGCCCCAACCTTTTGGATTATATTTTAGCTATAGAGATTTTCTTTGGGAAAGTTATTTGGAAAGAAACATCACTGCTACCTTTTAATGATCAACAATCTTCTCTCTTACTATCTATCTTTCAAGAGTGTCAGGTTTTCCTCTCAAAGAAAGATGATAAAATTATGTGGGTACCAACCAAGTATTGCAAATTCACAATCAAGGAAGGGTATAGATATTTACAACATTTCGAGAACCAAAAGATTCAAAGTAAAGCTTACTCCTTTTGCTAGAATTCCTCAATTCTACCGAAGGCAAGATGTTTTGCATGGTTAGCTATTCAGAATAAGATCATTACAAGTGACAAGCTATCAAAACTAAGAATTACTGACTAGTTTAAATGTGTGCTTTGTGAGAAAGAAATGGAAACAGTGGATCATCTTCTTCTCAACTGTGAGTTTGCAAATTATTGTTGGATGTTTGTCATCAATAAATTACACATTTCATTTCCTTTACCAAAAAAATTATGGGATTTATTTGAATCATGGCCACTAATCTACATGAATTCAACCTTCGACTGCCTATGGAAGTGTGTTCCCTCAATAGTAGTTTGGGCCGTCTGGTGGGAATGAAACAAAAGGATCTTTAGGAAAATAGTTACTCCAACCAACATTGTAATAGACCAACTAGAAATTTCAATATCAAAAATTACAAAAGCCAACCTAACTAGCATTAAGTGCAATCATTTCTTTTCCAATTGAGATGGATGGATATAGAAAGAATGGAGACATATCCAAGTACCCTTTGGCACAGTTCCAAATTGGAGTTCATTGCATAGTGTGGATAGATCAAAGATCAAATGGAAACCTCTGGTAAAGGATGTGGTCAAGATTAACTTCGATGGGGCTTTGAGAGGAAAACTTGGTCCATCTAGTATTGGAGTCTGCATAAGAAATTGGCTAGGAAAATTTCTAGCTATGAAGGCTTCACCAACTAGGCTGGGCACGAACAATATGGAAAAGGCACAAGCTCTTCTTGATGGTCTAGTTCCGGCTAAGCAGAGGGGATTTCAAAATATTCATGTTGAGGGAGACTCTCTAGTAATAATCAATGTCTGCATCACAAACTCTATCCATAACTGGCAATTAAGCTACATTGTGAAATAGATAGGGAAAATTTTACATTCCTTTGAAAGTCATAGTATTTCCCACACCCTTTGTAAAGGGAACAAAGTTGCAGATTGGCTTTCAAATTATGGTTGTGATGGCAATAAAATAAAGTCTTTTACCCAATATATATTTTTGCAGGACAATTCAGATTTCAAAGATCTTACTATGAATGAGGAGATCACCAGTATTATCTAATCCCCACACATGATTTACATAACACACTACTTTTGGAATAATTTCTAGTTAAGCATAGGATATGCTTATGGCATCACATCTTGTCACAGGGTACAAAATCTGATGCTTCCCACATTACATCATTGAATTTACATGATGTGGCACTGTCAAGATGGGACTCTCAAGCCATGGTACTTGACATCGGACATTATATCTCTCCATGTTTTAAAGATTTGGAATGACTCACATGATCGAGAGTATCTATCACTTTAATTGAAGTACATGATCACATTCATGAAGCATGCTTACAAATCATATATTCATAGTCTGTGGCTTTTAATTGGGATTTTCTCCTAACCTTACAGTCTTCATTTTTGTTCGCTAGTTAATACTCTTTTATTTGAACTATAGCCATTGCGTCAAATCCTTGCTTGTCTTGTAGAGATTGTCAAAATTTTCACTGGGAGTATATGGCATGGAATGAAATGATTAAACTTGACATCGAAGGAAATGAAGTGGCTATCTTAGCACACATTGAAGTCACTGCTCTGGACCATATGTTTATTCTGAATAACTTCCGCATATGCAAAGTGGTGAAGGAATTCCTTGGGGATGAAATTACAGCTCCTAGGCTAAAATAGTGCATCTACCCATCTCAGGTAATGTCAATTTTTTTAATCTAATTCCATGGACATTTTGCAAAGTACACAATTGCTAGACATTGTTTACAAAATGGTTATAGTTAAGGATTTGCTTTGCCTTGAAAAATTTGAGTGGACAGTCCTACATTATAACATGTGGCATGGACATACTCTCCTTCGAGGCTTGTTCCCCATTAACTTTATTCAGAGTAACCACACCTATATGCTCATTTATGACAACATAAAATGTACCTTGGATAGGCAAAATTTTAGACATATTAGAACTGCCCTCCATTCTCATGGTCACAACATCAATTTTTTGGTGGCCTCCAGAATCTGTTCCAGAGTGGTCGCTCTCCTGGACATCCTCGAGCTAGACAATGCAATAGATATGGATTTGTAGGCTCCAAAATCAACACAAACACAAAGTCTACTTTCGGCTCCAGTGTCAGACCTCAATAAAAGCCCACAAACTGAGGCCTACTCTTCTGGTTGGGGTGTTGATATCCCTGACCGCCATATAGTGAATGATGGTTGGACATGCTTGCAACCTTCTGCAAGGGAAACCTTGACCCCAGTTTCGGGTGGATTGTGTGAGGAGCCCACATCTTCACTCTTGGTCAACCGGGGTATTCGATGTCCACAAGGAATTGCATATCCCTCAGCCATGGAAGATTAACCATAGTCACCTTAATTTTGCTGTGAATATCCTAATTTTTCTATGTACACATTTTGACCATATTTTGGAAGAAAATTTTGTAATGGGTTTATGCCCGAAATGCTCAAATGTTTGTAAGGATTTTTCATTGGATTAGGGCTCTTTATTTTGTTCAACAGTTTTAGATACAATGTACACTTCAATGAATTTTTTCTTATCCCACATGTAGCATCTTACATTGTATAGCCGAATCTGCTAGACAAGATGTCTTCATGGTAGTTTTTTGGCTCTAGGTTAGTTGGCATGGTGGACTCTAAACACTTGTATCTCTTTGGCAAGATTGTATATTTGTAACTAGGCAAGGATATTGGGTTTGCTTACTGGCTTTTTCCCAATTGAGCCCTTGAATCAAGAGTGTGTGTGTGTGTGTGTGTGTGTGTGTGTGTGTGTCTATATATATATATATATATATATATATATATATATATATATATATATATATATATATATATATATATATATATATATATATATATATATATATATATATATATATATATATATATATATAGACACACACACACACACAGAGATATATATATATATATATATATATATATATATATATATATATATATATATATATATATATATATATATATATATATATATATATATATATATATATATATAATATTAGTGGTTCGCCGATTTTGATAAAAAAAAACTTTATTTGATCCATTTCTGCTCTTAACTAGTTAATCTTTTCATTTAAGCCTTTTTAAAATATCTCGATTAAAGTGTTTTAATCAAATTTGTTTACTTTTCCTAAAGGGGGTTTAAACTTTTTTCTCTAACCCATGTCTACTCTAATTCCTGATATTAAATTAAATTATTATAACTTTCATTCATGAAAAACCATATTTATTTATTAATCAAGTTTGTACTACTTCTGTACATATGTTTACAAGTCTTTTATATATGTTATTATTTTAAAATTTACATCAACATAATTTTAAGTCTTTTTAAAAATAAAACAAAAACATAGCAATATTTATTCCATTTTAATAATCAATTTTCTCAGAAAAAGTTATGGTTATGTATTTCATCTTAATGTTTCCGACCCTTTAAATGTGGGCTCTCTATTTAATTCATTTCATTGCTAATTTTTTAATTTGTTTAGGTAATCATACAACATTTCCTTCTAGTGGACTATTATTGATTTTATTATTTAGCATTAATTTCTATAAGATTTTTTATATGATCTATTGTTATGGGGTTCCACTTGTTCCATTTGTAAGTTGCATCGAGATGCACTTACTTCAATTGATGTTTATCAACTTGTTCCATTTGTAAGTTGCAATGGGATGCACTTACTTTAGTTGATGTTTATCAACTTGTTCCATTTGTAAGTTGCATTGGGATGCACTTACTTCAGTTGATGTTTATCAATCGGGTCCATTTGTGAGTTGCACTGGGATGCACTTACTTTAGTTGATGTTTATCAACTTATTCCATGCAATTCTACTATTGTGATGATGAGTTTTCATACTTCATTTCTTTGATCATGAGTCATGCAAGTTGTGGATTGGCCACCCATTCATTTGTAGTGAGATGACTCATTAATGGACTATCTATATCCATGTGATTGATACAATGTTGATGCAGGTCTCTTTAGTTGGCCTTGTCTGGGGTCATTTATGCATTAGTATATTTCTTTTATGAGAGCATTGATAATGTTTATTATAACTCAATTTGAGCATTTGGTTTATCTTGATATCATGTTAAGCTACATTGCACATTTTTATGATTTCTCATGATTAATATTATTCTAAGCTTTCAAAGATTCTCTAAAGTTGAATTATTTTATGATACATATTATGAGTTTCTTTTCATAGGTGTACTAATTTGTATCAAGGGTAGATCCCAACTATGGGAAATCTACTTGTGGTTTTTCTATTCTTTGATTTAGGTGATATAACATGGACCTTTCCAAAGGCACAATTCAATCTCTTAGCTCTATCCTATTTGAAGTACCAATTGTACCCATGGTTAAAGAAGACTACATGAAGACTTGGATCAAGACAATCAATTATCTTCCTTGTATCGAAGATCAAGTTGTAGATATTGTAAAGAGACATTTCTATCTCATTGTAAAAATTTGGGTTTAATTCCCTTGATGTAAACACCCCAAGTAAATATTAAAGGAGGGTGTTAGAATTAATAATATTTCCTTGGTGTATTATTTAAATTTGGATAAGCCAAGGTATCCTAATTGTAATTTTTCCTCTAGTCCAAGTGGGAGGACACCTCTTTTTTTTTGTAATTCCTTTAATAAGGAAATTAGTTTATTCCTCCTTAAGAGGACCTTGACACTTTTCACACACCTATTATGGATGATGGAATTCATAGATTGGTGAGTTACTTAGTAAATCCTATCCTCATCTCTATTTAAGAGATGTTCCTCCCTCATTTCTTAGATGAAGTTACTGTAAATAAGAACCTCTCTCTCTCTATCTCTCTCTCTCTCTCTCTCTCTCTCTCTGATTTTAGGCTATGACCTCATTCATAATGTCACAAGGGATTTTTCTTTGTTTTTCCCCTTTCAAAATCCTTGTCTCAATGTGTTGATCTTGTGCATCTTGATGGTTTTGGTGATAGATCTTGAAGCAATATCTATTCCTTTGTGTTTATGGTAATTTACTTCCTTTTGTTACACTCACTTGGACTCTTTAGCTCATTTCATTTTTTCAATACAAAAAATTAAATGAACTAAAGGAAAGAATCCAGGTGAGTGGAACAAAAAGAAGTAAATTACCATAAACACAAAGGAATATATATTACTTCAAGATCTATCACCAAAACCATCAAGATGCACAAGATCATCACAATGAGACAAGGATTTTAAAAGGGAAAAAACAAAGAAAAATCCATTGTGACATTATGAATTAGGTCATAGCCTAAAATGAGAGAGAGAGAGAGAGTTTCTCATTTACAATAACTTCATCTAAGAAAGGAGAGAGGAGCATCTCTTAAATAGAGATGAGGATAGAAGTTACTAAGTAACTCACCAATCTATGAATGCCATCATCCATAATAGGTGTGTGCAAAGTGTCAAGGTCCTCTTAAGGAGTAATAAACTAATTTCCTATTAAAGAAATTACAAAAAAGAGACTTGTCCTCCCACTTGGACTAGAGGGAAAATTACAATTAGGATACCTTGGATTATCCAAATTTAAATAATACACCAAGGAAAGATTATTAATTCTAACAAAACCAAAAAGATATTCAAACTATGTTTCCCTCATGAGTGAACTTATCAAGTCTAAACCTTCTAATATTGAGAAAGAAATTCAAAATCAAGTTTGGAAGGATGCTATGATTAAATAATACTAATCCATTCTAAATAATGATGTCTAGGATATTGTAACTAGACCTAAAGACAAATTGGTCATCTCATCCAAATGGCTCTTCAAAATCAAACATGCAGTAGATGGAATCATTGAAACACATAAGACAAAAATTTTCTCTAGAGGGTTCTCACAAAAGGAAGGAATTGATTATGAAGAGACATTTTCCCTAGTTTCTCGTTACACTTCCATTAGGGCAGTAATTGCTATTTCCACACCAAAAGGATGGAAAATTCACTAGATGGATGTGAAGACCACTTCTCTTAATGGTATCATAGAAGAGGAAGTATACTTAGAACAACCATAAGGATTTATAGTTCATGATGGTGCTTCTCATGTTTAAAAATTGAAGAAGGCTCTATATGGCCTCAAACAAGCCCCTCAAACCTAGTATGAGAGGATAAACAATTATCTCTCCAAATTAGGATTCTCCAAGAATGATGCAGATCTTAACCTCTACTTCAAAGAAATAAATGGTGATATGTTAATTCTCATTATGTTGATGATTTACTAAGCATAGGAGAATATCATCTCATCACCAAGTGTAAACAAGACCTTTCTTCTGAATTTGATATGAAGGATTTGGGTATCCTACACGACTTCATTGGCTTACAAGTATATAAGGAATATATTTGTATTATCCTAAATCGAGTTAAATATATGATTGATATTTTGAATAGGTTTGGAATGACGGACAACAAGCCTATGTCTACACCCTTGGAGACAAATCTACATATGCTAAAAGAAGTAGCTTCAGAATCAGAATTAGTAGATCCTACTCTTTATCAATAGATAATTGGGTCCTTGAAGTATTTGGAAAACACTAGACCAGATATTTGTTATGCAACAAATGCACTAAACTAGTTTATGTGTGAACCTAAAAAAATACACTTAGTTGCAGCAAAACACATTTTGAGATATCTGCATGGGAATATTGGATTTGGATTAAAATATGATAATGTAGATCTAAATCTACATGGATATTCAAACTCAGATTGGGCTATAAGCATTGTTGATCAGAAAAGTACCTCAGGATGTTGTTTCAGTTTGGGATCTGCCATGATATCCTGGTTTAGCAAAAAGAAATCCCTAGTTGCACAAATCTCTACCAAAGCCGAGTACATTGCAGCATCTATGGGGGCCTGAGAAGTAGTATGGTTGAGAAAACTATTGGTAGGGTTGTTTGGATAAACCATGGATTCCACAATTATACACTGTGATAACTAGAGTTGCATAAATATTTTTATGAATCTTGTATTTCATGATAGGTCTAAGAAGATTGAGATCCCCTACCATTATGTTAGAGACATGGTGGACATAAATGTTATACAGCTGAGATACATTAGTACAGATGAGAAAACTATTGAGCCTCTCTCTAAGATAAAAGTGGATCACTTTAGAGGAAAGCTTGGTATGGTAAAAAAAAAATAATTGAGGTTGAGTCCCAATCAATCTATTGTACTTATATTTTTTAAAAGATATTTTATATAAACTCTTTTTTTCATGTGTTATTACATGATCTTGTGGAAACATAATGAGAGGTGATGATATTTTAATGATGTTTACTTGTGGTTTCTATTGTAAAGTGACAACTTTAACAATATTTTAACCTACTATCATGGTGGATATCATATGGTTGATATTTGTGGATATGTCCTGATAGTTCATATCTCTTACATAATATTAATTGAGTAGTGTGTAATTACAATGAGTTATATTACTGAGATATGTCATGGTGGATGTTATGAGATGTAGCATCCTTGGATATTCCATGAGCAGATAACTTCTTTGGTAGGCATCATGAGACTTGATGCCAGTGCCAATACCAAAAAAGATAGGAGTATGGTGAATATAATATGGTTGATATTTGTGGACATGCCATACTCCCGATGATACCATGAGGTAACATCAGTTATGGTGGATGTCATTTTGATATATGTGGATATACCATAACTTTGAATATCACATTGAGGTGATATTATTCTCTCACAACACATGAGTATATTGTATTATTTATCTGGATAGAATTCACCATCCCTAGTTAAGAGGGAGTGTTAATGATTTGTAGCTTCGATTGTATAAATCCAATCGATGAAAACAAATGCTTGAGTGGACTATAAACCTTAAGAATTTGATATCTATCCTTCACTATCTTATTACTATGAAGGATTATTAAATATTATATATATGATTAATATTTATTAGATTTATCATATAAATATATGTATATATGAGATGTATCATATTAATACATACATACATACATACATATACACTGTTGGATATTGCTAATGCATGGGTGGTGGTTGAGACATTTAATATGTTTAATCACTACGTTACTGAATGGGCACTCATACTGTTGTCATTTTTGTTTTGTCACTGATGTTAACATATGCTTCTATGAAGGAACCATACTGGTAATCACAGTGTACGTACACTATACGAATGTTTCAGGTGCTGTAAAGTTAGATAAAATTTTAGATGGATGTTGTGATCTTATGTCCAAGATTGCATCATTAGATGTTTCATATTGAGAGAGTTACAAATATTTTGGTAAAGATTGGTCACTGGACTATGACAGTGAGAATTGACAAAGTTAGTGTCAGGGTTTTTGGTATATCTTTCAGAGGATTCAAATTCAAGGTATGCGAGCTGAAGGATGATAGAAATGATACTGAAGAATGTTCATTAGTCAGCACAAGGTATGGAATGATTGGTGACATCATCTGTGGCGTGTGTCCTAGCAATGGTTTATTCTAAAGATGACTCATGGAATGAAGCATGTGTTTTGTTTGGAAAGCATAAATTAAGGATTTCGGTCCTTAATTATTGTAATGTAATCATTATAGACTTGTTCTAGATACCGTGTGTATTTTAGCAAGGTTTTATGTAATTATTTGTAATTTGGAAAGCCTCATGGGCCGACCTGATCTTGGTAAATTGTAATAAGGTATAAATGAAAGGTCTTTTCTTTGGAAAAGATATGGATAGAATAAGGAGGTTGTAAAAGTTGCGAGCTTGTGTCTGTTGTATGTAGAGCAGAGGTTTTTTGGTGGACTTCATTGGAACTGATCAAGAAAAGATAGTTTCTGGCAAATAGTTCAAAATATTGTGTATTTCTTGATATACACCTATTGCGAACTAGTGATTTTTGAAGGTGGATTTAACCTTCTTTGGGCAGTAAGCCTTTGTTAGTGAGCCCTCTCTTTGTTCTTGACTCCTAACAGGGCCTGTCCTCTAACAAGGACTATGTACTGTAATGTTTCAATAAGCTCCTAATAGGGCTATATCTTCTAAAAAGGATTACTATACTCTCAGTACATCATTTGTGGGTGCTAATTCCCATCAGGGTTTTTACCTTTAACAGGGTTTCCCCAAAACCAAAATATTGTGTTATTGTGTTGGAATTCATTGTGCTCATTAGATCCAATATTGTGGAGCTTAAAGTTTAATATTTTGTTATACAATTAATTCACCCCCATCTCAGTTGTATTGTGGACTGATATTCTCAACAATTGGTATCAGAGCTTGTGGTCCTCAGAGAGAAAGCTTAACAACTCAAGGTGATCTTGGAGATGGCATTCTATAGGAAGGATAGTCCTAAATTTGATCCTGAAAACTTTGACAATTGGAAAAACAAGATGCAAACACATTTTCTATGTTTGGGCATAGACTATTGGATGATTGTAAAGAAGAAGGAATCTCTGAAGGCTGAGAATGATTTAGAGTCAGCCACTGATGATGAAAAGAAGTTATTTTCATGCAATATGGTCACAAGAGAAGCATTAATCAGCGCACTATCTAAGGGTGAGTTTACTGAGATTAAATATCTAGATTCGGCACATGAAATTTGGAACAAATTAGAGGCACTTTATGAAGGAGACAAGTATACCAAACAAATGAAGTTACAAAACTGAAAGACAAAAATAGAGAAGCTACAAATGAATGAAGATGGAAGCATTAGGGCCTATGTTCAAAGGGTTATAGAAGTAGTAGTTAGAATCAGGAATTATGGAGGCACTTATGATGAAGATGAAGTTATTGCGAAGATTCTTAGATCTTTAACTCCTGCTTACAAGTTCAAGGCTATGTCTATTGAAGAAACTATACCTCTAACTCCAAACTTTACTAGTAGAGAGATGTTGATTGCAAAGCTAACTACTTGTGAAGCTATGGAATTAGGAGAAGCTGCACCTAAAGTTAAATCTACATTTAAGGCATCCACTCACAAGAAATTATCTGCACTTCCAAGCACAAGAAAAGAAGACCTAAAAGAAGAGCTTGGTGAGTATGCTGGGGAATGGGAAAAGATTATGGCAGAAGAAAGAAAGATGGAAGATCTTGTTGCCCTGATTGCTAGAAGAGAAAAAAGAGGTAAGGGAAAATTTGAAGGCAAGTTACCCTTGAAATGTTTTTCATGCAATAAGATAGGTCATTTTGTATCTAGATGTCCTACAAGATTTTCTAAGTACAAACCTGATTATGAAAAGATTAGAAGAGACAAAGAATGTTATTATGCTAGTGAAGGAATCTCTGATGATGATGATTTAGATTGTGAAGAGATTGGATTTGTTGCTATTAAAGATGAACCAGTACATGAAGAAAAAGCTAAAGTATCTCATGTTGACAAGAAAAATGAATGGATAATTGACAGTGGATGTTCTCATCACATGACTGGTGATAAGAACAAGTTTGTTAAATTAGTGAATTATGATGGAGGTATTGTGAGGTTTGGGGACAATCTCCCTAAATCCATCATAGGACTAGGACCCATTACTCTGGATGGAAAGACTAATACAAATAATGTACTACTTGTTGAAGGACTAAAACATAACTTGTTAAGTGTTGGACAAATAATGGATAAAGATTTCCAGTTAAGTTTTGTTAATGGTAAATGTTTCATTAGAAGCAAGGAAGGAAAATTGATTGCTACCGGTTCAAAATCTAGAGGTAATGTATTTGAACTAACACATCTGGAGCCTCTTATTTTTTTGCGAAGGTAGATGATAGTTGGTTGCGGCATAGAAGATTCTGTCATGTTAATTTTGATAACATTGTGAAGGAAAGTATGGCTAATGCAATGAGAGATCTACCGAACATTATGAAACCATCTAACACCGTATACAAAGAATGTGTTATGGGAAAGCAAACTAGAAGCAATCATAAAACAAAATCATTTACATCAAAAGGGTAGTTGGATCTCATACATACAGATCTATGTGGACCTACAAGAACAAAGTCATACTATGGTGAAAGGTATTTTATACTCTTTGTTGATGACTTTTCTAGAATGATGTGGGTTACTTATTGAAGAGAAAAATCATAAGCATTTGATAAATTCAAGTTGTTTAAAGAAAAAGTAGAGAATGAATCAGGATTGAAGATAAAGTGTTTAAGATCAAACAAAGGTGGAGAGTTTACATCAGATTTATTCAATTCATATTGTGAAGAGCATGGGATAAAAAGATAAACATCTTCTCCTAGGACTACACAATAGAATGGGATAGCAGATCAAAGAAACATGACTATACTTGATGCTACAAGGATAATGTTGATTGAAGGAAATGTATCTCATGTACATTGGAGAGAGGCTATTGGAACAATAGTGTACACATTAAACATAATTCAAATCAGAGAAGGTACAAGTAAGACTCCCTATGAACTGTGGTTTGATCATACTCCTACTGTAAAATATTTCAGAATTTTTGGTAGCAAATGTTATATCAAAAGGGATAATGAGATAGGGAAATTTGATGCTAGAAGTGATGAAGGAATCTTCCTTGGTTACTATGTTAAAAGAAAGGCTTACAAATGTCTCAATATGAGATTGAGGAAGATGGTTGAAAGTAACAATGTAAGAATAGATGAGAAATTTTAGATACAAGAAAGAATGTATGACATCAGTCAAAATTCAGAGATAAAAGAGACTATTACTGTTGAAGAAGAAGAAGAACTTGTTGAGGAAGAAAGTGAAAAAGGGGCTTGTGATGCTAGCACAAGTAAGGCTACCAAAACTCCTAAAACACCAAGGTATGTAAAAAATAACCATCCTGAAAGTCAAATTATTAGCAATACCAATCAAGGAGTGCTAACTAGATCAAAGGTTAGAGAAGAAATTTGTTTAATTTCTCAAGTTGAGCCAAAAACTATAGATGAAGCATTCAAAGATGAATCTTGGATAAATTCCATGAAAGAAGAATTGGATCAGATCAAGAAGAACAATACTTGGGAACTGGTTCCTAGACCAATAAATAAAAATGTTATAGGAACAAAATGGGTCTTTAGAAACAAATGGATGGAATTGTTGTAAGGAACAAAGAAAGACTAGTGTGTAAGGGATACTCACAGCAAGAAGGCATAGACTTTGAAGAAACATTTTCTCTTATTGCTAGAATAGAGGCAGTAAGACTATTCCTATCTTATGTTGTACATAAAAACTTCAAAGTGTATCAAATGGATGTTAAATCTACATTTTTGAATGGAGATCTTGAAGAAGACGTATACATAGAACAACTAGATGGATTTCCTATATGCGAAGACAAAAACATGGTGTGAAAATTGAAGAAAGCTTTGTATGGGCTGAAGCAAGCTCCTAGGGCTTGGTATGCAAGGTTAGACAAGTATTTACTTGGGCTTGGATTCAAGAAAGGTAATGTAGATAGTAATTTGTATTTAAGAACTACTAAAAATGGAATCTTGATAGTAGAAGTGTTTGTGGATGACATTATCTTTAGTGGTAATGATGATCTATGTAAGAAAATTGCTAAAGAAATGGAAAGTGAATTTGAGATGTCCATGATAGGTGAAATGAAATTCTTTCTTGGATTGAAAATAACTCAGAATGAGAATGGTATCTTCATCTCTCAGACCAACTATCTCAAATAATTGCTTAAGAAATTTGGAATGGAAGATTGTAAACCAGTAGGCACACCTATGGTGACTAGAAACAAGCTAACAATTGATGATGAATCAAAGTGTGTTTTTGAGACTTTGTATAGATCAATGGTTGGAGGATTATAATATCTAATTCACACTAGACTAGATATTGCTAATGTTGTTGGAATTGTGGCGAGATATCAAGCAGAACCCAAAGAAACACATCTAGCTGCTGTGAAAATGATACTGAGGTATCTAAGAGGAACCATAGACTATGGTTTATGGTATGACATAAATGATAGATTTGAACTTCATGCCTATACTGATGTTGATTGGGCCGGTAGGAAATATTGATGACAGAAAAAGTACTAGTGGTGGAGCATTTTTCCTTGGGAAAAAGTTGGTTTCTTTTGGCTAAGCAAGAAACAAGATTGTATAGCACAATCTACTACTGAATTAGAGTATGTTTTTGCTTCTATAAAATGCACTCATATTATTTTGATGAAATAAATGCTGACAGACATTGGAATAACTTTTGAAGAGCCTATGGTTATCCATTGTGATAACACCAACATAGTAAATATGTCAAAGAATCTGGTGATACATTCCAAAACTAAACATATTTCTATCAAGTATCATTTCTTGAGAGACAAGGTGGCAGAAAAAGAAATCAAATTAGAATATATCAGTATGAAAGAGTAGATTGCAAACATTTTTACAAAGCCACTACCAAAATATACCTTTGAATATCTCAGATGTATGCTAGGGGTTCAAACCCCTCCTAGTTAGAAATAAATTATGCAAAGATGCATTAGTCTAGAAGTATTCAGAGCCTTATCATTAACTAGACTAGATGTAGGGATCTACTCCTCAGGGGGAGTGATCATGGAAGAAAGTTTATATATGAAGGTAGTTTAAGGCTCATGGAACCCTTTTCCATTGTTGTCAAAGGGGGAGTGTTTGCTATGAGAAAATCCCCACTGTATGGGGAGATTGTTCATTTGAAAGACTTTGGATTGATATAACTTTGGGATAAGATTTTCCCATATGTTGACATCAATGGAAAAGGGGGAGATTGTTGGATATTGCTAATGCATGGGTGGTGGTTGAGACATTTAATATGTTTAATAACTACGTTACTAAATGGGAACTCATACTATTGTCATTTGTGTTTTGTCACTGATATCAACATATGCTTCTATGAAGGAACCAGACTGGTAATCAGAGAGAGTTACAACTATTTTGGTAAAGACTGGTCACTGGACTGTGACAGTGAGAATTAACAAAGTTAGTCTCGGGGTTTTTGGTATATCTTTCTAAGGATTCAGATTCAAGGTATATGAGCTTGAAGGATGATAGAAAGGATACTGAAGAATGTTCATTGGTTAGTGCAAGGTACGTAATGATTGGTGGCTTCATCTGTGGCATGTGTCCTGGCGATGGTTTATTCTAAAGCTGACTCAGGGAATGAAGCATGTGTTTTGTTTGGCAAGCATAAATTAATGATGTTGATCCTTAATTGTTGTAATGTAATCATTATAGACTTGTTCTAGATACCGTGTGTATCTTAGCAAGGGTTTATGTAATTATTTGTAATTTGGAAAGCCTCATGGGCCGACCTGATCTTGGTAAATTGTAATAAGGTATAAATGAAAGGTCTTTTCTTTGGAAAAGATATGGATGGAATAAGGAGGTTGTAAAAGTTGCGAGCTTGTGTCTACTATATGTAGAGAAAAGGTTTATTGGTGGACTTCATTGGAACTGATCAAGAAAAGAAAGTTGCTAGCAAACAGTTCAAAAGATTATGTATTTCTTGATATAGACCTATTGTGAACTAGTGAGTTCTGAAGGTGGATTTAACCTTCTTTGGGCAGTGAGCCCTCTCTTTGTTCTTGACTCCTAACAGTGGCTATCCTCTAACAAGGAGTATGTACTGTAATGTTTCAATAAGCTCCTAATAGGGCTATATCTTCTAACAAGGATTACTATACTCTCAGTACATCATTTGTGGGTGCTAATTCCCACTGGATTTCTTACCTTTAACAAGGTTTCCCTAAAACCAAAATATTGTGTTATTGTGTTGGCATTCATTATGTTCATTGGATCTAATATTGTGGAGCTTAAAGTTTAAAGTTTAATATTCTGTTATACAACTGATTCACCCCCACCTCTCAGTTGTATTGTGGACTGATACACACACACACACACACGGGTAAAAGTACAAAGCTGTGTCACACTTTTATAAAGGAAAAGGTCAACAACACACAAATTTTTTAACTTTAACGACATAAAAATGGCATTTATGTTTAAAATTTGGAGATGATGTAAACTAATGAAATGTGTAAAAGTGGATGAAGTTTATGCCTATAATTTTTTTAATTTTTTTTTAAGAAGAATTCACATAGTTTTTAAATTTTTTAAGTCCATTTTTTACTTGCTGAAAAATGAGGGTCTTGTTCGCAACAAAAAACTATATGCAAATAATATTTTTTTCCTTTGATTTCAAAATATGTCATAGATAAAATGTATAGCTAGTGCAAAAAAGAAGAAAAATTAGTTTTCAATGTATATTTTCTCTAATATAACTACTCAAAGTCGAACATACCTGAAATCGATAGTTTTCATCTCGCGTCAAGTTTCCCCTATCAAATCTACACCATTCAAAAAATAAATTACACACTCTTGAAGATAACTCTCTCCTCTAGTGTTAAATATAAATTTTCAATTTTTTTTTATAAGCTTTACTATTTTTTCCTATTTTTGAAGCATCTTGTTATCGAATGTTAAAATACCTACTTGGAGTATTTTGAAATTATAATATATTAAATCTAGTTAAAATATTATAAAAATTATATGATGATAATCTTGACTCTGTGCTCTAAAAAAGGGTATTTTTATATTTGTAAAAAAATATCATTAAAAAGAGTAAGAGTTATTGAAACATCAATTTTCTGAAATAATTTTATTTCTTTAATAATTGTTATAAAACATGCTTTTAATAGATATTTCCAATTGGAAAAGGTGAAGAACTTATCTAACTTAGCTACAATGAATCTAGCTAGACCATATGTTTGACAAAAAATAATTTTAGTTAGAAATACTCAAATTCAGCTATGCTAATAAGTTGTCCTGAAACGTGACACAGCTTTGTGCTTTTACCCACACATTACTATTGTTATTTACCTAATAAATATTTATCACATATTATTAAATAATGATAATAATATATGTCGATAAGCATCGACCAAATATATTTTTGTGTATCGTCTATGCTATTGATAAGTTGAGTCAAATGAAATATATCATCGACAATGAATATCAACAGTCCGTGTATTACATTATCTACCAATTATAATTGATATCTGTATTGACTGTGGTAACCATAGTCAATACAGATATTGACAAAATTGCACGCGCACACACACACACACACATATCAGTCAATATGATCATTGACATCATTGCAAGCATGTCGATCAATATTCATATTGGCTTATATTGACTAATACTATTAATTTGTGGCTATACATATTCTACAATGATTCGTATAAGGATTAAGCCATTAACAAGTTATTAATGAGACATGTCTCATGTAGAGATATGTCCCTACATGAAACTTGTTCATGTAGAGACATGTCTCCTCATGGTATATATATAGTGATTGGAAATATAACTTGGAAAACACAAAAAACAATAAGTTCCATTACAAGTTACAGCAAGTGATAAATACATATATCATACCTTTTCATATATAAGCAAGATATTATACTTATTTGAACATTGTTCTTTCATATATATCTTCATCTTCACAGAAGTATTCACATTATATTTAAAAGAGATAGAAGTATAAATCTAACTAAAATCTATTCTAGTTTCATCATTAGGAGTTGGGCTCATCATATATCTAGGAAATCAGAAATAAAATTAAATTTCTCTATCTTAAATCTGATCACAATTTTAACACATCCCGTTGTTTTTTTACTATGCTTTTAACTACTATTACTAAAAATAATCTCAAACATATTGAATTGGGATCTTAAAGAAATTTATGAAGAAAATTAAAGGAAAGTGAAAAACACCATCCGTATAGGCAAACTAATAATATTTTTTACCAACCATAACTTCACTAACAATCACTTGAGTTTCCTGAGTGGGTGTACAATAGAGAAGAGTTGTGTGAATGCTATAAATTCCCCAAAAGGGTGATTATTTCATAAAAAGTTCCACGTTCAAACAATAGCAAAAAAAGAGCTACATATCAAACATAGAGTGCAAATCCAATGCACCTTGATCCCATGGAAATGATGGGTATGTAGGCAACCTGGAATGTGATCAAAGCATCTAGTGTGTAGGTGCATTGGACATAGATCATGATTTTTATAATTAAAAATCAACATACTCCACATCTAAAAATAAACTTAAACAAATTCTCCTCCAGTAATGTACACTAATCATAGCTCAACATTTGTTGAATGATAAACACATTTTTCTTATATATTTTTGGCTATTGTCCTCCTTGTTTTCTTACAGGTACTCATTCAAGACACAAAAATAAATAATTCCTCTATACATGAAACATAAAAATTATTGTCTTTTCTCTTTTCTATAATCGACTCACTACAACTGCTACAACTCATAACTTGTTTCTTTGCCAAAAACTCTTCTCACCTCCATTTACACATATGTACTTAACTACTTTTGATCTCTTTTTCTTGTACAGGCACATGCCTAACACATATAATTTGCACCTTTGTATTTCTCATATATACATTTCTATTCAATTAACTAATACTAATGATGAGCATTTCTTGTAGGGTTCATTCCTTCTTATCATGTTTTCTATTATGTAAGCTTCTTACTTTCTCTTTAAGTTCTTTCCTTCTACTTACCAAAATATTTGTAATTTTCATTGTACACTTGCTTTCCAACACAACATGTTACAAACTGTAACACATTGTGATGGCTCTAACACTTCGTCTCATAGTGTCTAAACAAACACAAAAAATAATTCTAATACACAATATAGTTCTAATAACTCTCCTACACATGTAAAATACTTTGGTGAGATGGTATTCAGATGGTATTCTTCTTTCAAGATTTTCTCATTCTATTGGGATGTTATGAATATATGCAATTTGTTTCTATATGACACACATTATTGTGTTTATTTCTCTAAACCTCCATTTTAAAATGTACTTCTTTTCACATGACACTAATTGATAGGTCACAATCACTAATTTCATGGCCAAATTTAAAGGGCATAGAAATAAAGCCCAAATATATCTTTCTACTCAATACAATGTCATTTCCGTTGTTCTCTTGAGAGTTGTGATTCTTGAAGGTCTTACATTACACAATCTAGCTGCCACAAAGATCACCATATTCAGGCGTTCAGATGAGCCCCTTCCATGGGAGAATTGGTTCAAACAAATCAATAACTTTTCTTTTGATAATAGTTACATAATATGTACTTATGGATGCTTTTGTTTTTTTATATCATGTAACTGATCTTCAAGAGTATCAACTCTTAACATAACACAAGTAGTGACATATGTAATATTATATGAAAGCAAAAACCTATACACTATTTATCTACATAATATAGGATGTTACTTTTTCTCTTGCATATCTCCACGAGGTCATACTTTGAGGACAAAAGTGATGCAAAGAGCTTTATTTATAACTAATAGGAAAAAATGTACTTCTTCATTTGTCTATGCATAACAATATCAGTTTTCAAAAACTTCTATATTAAAACTATATTTCCGTTCTATGTTCCAAAATCATTGCAATCTATATTAAATTCTAATATCAATGGTTCAATTTCTAAATGTCAAATCTATAACATTTGATATTTCATTTCTTTGTTTACATGTATTTTTAAATATATTTCAGAATATAATATGTAAATACAAAACTTTCAACAACTCCTATGTTACGAGCATATTTAGCTTTAACACTGTAAAATATGAATACACAATTTAAATTAAATATATACTAATCGATCAAAATACATGGTTTAGATATTTAAGAGACATTATATTTCTAATAATTGCATAAGATGTTATTCTACTTTCACACGTTCATCATTATGTCCAGATGTTATAGTTATTAGTCTTTGTACTTCTCTAAAACTTCAATTTAAAAAGTACTTATTTTACTTCTCTAATATGTTATTAGTATTTCCTATTTAGTGTTTACTTCTCTAAAGCAATTTATATTTGATTCCTTTCGATTAATTAATCTTTCAATATATTTAACAATATTAATACAAAAAATTTAACAACTACTATGTTACAAATATATTTATTTTCAACAATGTAAAATATAAATTCATGATTTCAATTATATATATACAAATTAATTATGATATAGGCATTTACATAATGTCAAGACTTAATTTTAAATGTGATTCTTCATTTAAAAGTTTTATTTTACAATCTTTTAAATGTATTTGTATTTCATATTATATACAAACTTTAACTTACTTTTCTAATTTTAAATGTTTACAATAATTTATCTTTTTCTATACTTAACAGTATACATACAAAATTTTAATTAAATATATCTTAATTCTTTAAAAAAAATTTCCTTCCCACTAATTAATCCTTCTCTAAAATTACAAAGTATATCAATACACAAAAATTGTATTATAAAGACATGCTATCAATAATATTAACATTCACATTCTATCATTATATAATTTTAACTAACTAACTAAAAACAAATTTTAACAAATATGTAAAGCACGTTTAAATCTAAATCGTTTCAAATTAAAAAATAACCCACAACAAAGTCAAAATAATTATGAAGTCTAAATCCGTGGTCTAACAAATAATTTATTCTATTCACCGACATAGAAAACTATATGTGCCTGCAAACAACTAACGACGAAGCATCACACATTGATTCATCTGGTCTTTTCCACTCATATGGATTTTGAGTCTTTTACTTTTAAGCTCTGTTCCCTTGTAAGTTCTACTCTCGTAGGTTTTAATCTCATTTTAAGTTTTATGCTGTCCAAAATTTTAAAGTTCTTTTGAAACCCTCTCTTAATAAATTGTTCCAATTAAAAATATTTATCTAATAAAAAGAAAAAACATTTATATTTTAAATAAAATTAATATAAAAGTTGAAATATAATTCTAATAAAAAAATATATACAATTATTTAAACAAAATCAGAGCAGCATTGAATAATTTTTGATATTAGCAGCAGTCAAATAAGAAGGTTAACCCTTACAAATTAGCAGCATTGAATAGTAAGAATAACAAAGTTCACATTTTCTTGATAAATTCATGTTCAAAAGCCACAAACCGTTATTAATAGTTAACTTGTGACTAAGGTCAAAAGAGTTGTCGGATAGCCCAAAACATTCTATAAATAGATCATAGAAAACTTCAGAATTGAAAACAACAATAAGGTGGTAAATATAATCGGTGTGATGAACCACTGAAAATGGAGAATATACTTGGGACAAAATATCAAGTTTGGTGATCACTGAGTTAACTATCATATGAGTAAATTAGACATGTTTTATTTTCAACTATTATTCAATTCCTCTACAATTCCATTTTTCAACCCATCATAAATTAGGCTGCTGAGGGATGTAGTTTTAACAAGCTGTTAATAGACTATTAGTAACACATTATCAGTAACAGTTCATAATATCAGAACATTATAAAGATATAAAATTATATGAAAAAATTATATAATTCTTATACTTTTCAGAATTCACAGGAAAAAATTCTGTTATGGGGGTCGTGGTTATTTTGTAGATAATTTTGTATGGGGTAATGTAAATACTTTTGTGAGTATATGTTGTATTGGCTAGATCAAAGGTTTTGTTGCTCTTCTCCTGAATTGTTTGGATGGGAGAAGTTTGGTCTTTAATTAAGATTTTATGGATTTGGGCAAGACTGGAGGTTTTCTTTACGTGGTTCTTTCCTACTGGTGCCTTTTGAACCAAGAAAAATGTAAAATTAATATTATAATTAATAAAATGATTTAGTGAAATAATCTACTTTTTCCAAAAATAATAATAATTAGATAGTGTGATAATCTTCTTTATCCATAAGATTGTTTGTAAGAAAGCAATTTACCAATATTAGTTTTGTGAGTGTGACCTATCTTATCTCACATCAATGAAAGAGTTTTTAAATACTTTAGAATACATAAACTAATGTGTACATACTATTTAAATGGAAAGTAATGTAAACAATTATGACAAATTTGGAACATGTTGTTTTCAAACCTATATTTTACCACTCTCTTTAACATATTATACAGTTTTTATTTAAATATATATATATATATATAAATTAGCGTGATTTGTTGAAAATAAGCTGTCATATAAATTTTAATAGAATAAATATATATTGAATTATTCCATTCAAAATTTTCTCAATCCTAAATATTATTTGATTCAATGATGAAACGGTCCACTATAATTTATAAAATGATATTTAGAAGAATAATTGACTACAACATTATTTTGATAAATAAAATGTAACACTTAAATGATTAACATGAATGTCATTATCTTTTTTTAAACTAAAAAAGTGCTTAATTTATAAACTTTTACTTGTTTACATTACAACAATACAAATGGATTGAAAGCAACTGAAATGAAAAAGTGGGCTGCACATGGGTTTGCTGAGTATCAAAGCTACAACTTGTACTGCATGTGTGTCATTTACTTAGGCAGTTTTCAAGGTTTGTCAATTGAAAGTGATTCAAATATTAAAATTCTCTCAAATATGCCACGTGAAATATTTAAAATTATATATTTTTCAGGAGTAATTTTTATGGTTTCATTTAGAATT
Organism: Chamaecyparis obtusa; assembly: GCA_027943335.1. NCBI lineage: Eukaryota > Viridiplantae > Streptophyta > Pinopsida > Cupressales > Cupressaceae > Chamaecyparis > Chamaecyparis obtusa. The sequence continues at coordinate 359,881 of BSBK01002883.1, read as the reverse complement.
AAAGGTTGTTTATGTGGTCATTGTACTCTAAATTTTTCTACATTATATTATAAGGGCATCAAAAAATATTAACGAAAGATTTCATAGATACCATTTATCGTTTTATTAATCAAAATAGTGTATATTGATATTATTTATGAATTATTTTAAAAATGTTTGATTAATAAAATTTTAAATATTTGTGGTTATTAATAATTTAATAATAATTTTAAATAATAATAGTTTCAAGTATTTTATAATATCTTTTAATGATTTATATGGAATAACTAATTTTTTAGATGAAATTATTTTGGAGATTTTGTTTTTATTAATGTTAAATTAAGCATTCAATTTTATGAATTAAAACAAAGATATCTAAAAGTGTTAGATTTATCAATGTAATTGCAGTGTTGATGATGTAAAATTAAATTATATATTAATTTTTTAAATAAAAGTATATTTCTATAAAAATGATTAGAAATATCAATATTGATTATGCAAAGTAAACAATTTGATGTGTCAAGTGAGATATTAAGCTATTAACAAAATATTAAAAGAACTTACAACTTAATTTTTTCTCAAAGTTAATTGCTTGACGAATGTGTTAGGTGAATGAATTTCTTAAGTTGAACTCCAATAAAGAAATCAAAATACCTCAATCTATAAAAGAAATGAGTTCAAGGTAAAACTTAATGCATGTATGCTCTTAACTTTTTAAAAGACATAATATTAAATAAGGTACAAATAATTTTAAAGAGAATTGTTAGTTAATTCAATAATCATTTGCTTATGATAAAAATTATTGCAAATCTAATCCACCACAACCTCAAAGAAAAGATTGATATTTGTGACATTAGTTAGTTTACATGGTGCATTTTGAAAACCATAAATGACAAGTAGTGTATTAAAGACATAATATTTTTTTTGACAAGTAGTGTATTAAAGACATAAAGGCAAGTTACAGTACTTATTCGCATACAATTTATTATGAACATTTTACTAAGATAAATCAAAATAGAGTTTATTTAGAGTTCATTCCAAGAGGGTGGGTGTTTAAGAAATATAATGTATTTAGATGTATCTCACATTTCACAAGATTTTAGAATCTTGTGAAATATCTTGCATTATACAAGGTATAAAGAAATTAAATTACTAAATGTTACATAACTTTTCTCATTAGAGTATTGTGAAGCTTCGAGGACATGTGTTGCCAAAGCTAGATTAGATAATTGGTATTTGGTTCTATGGTTATGTAAGTTAGCAATGTAAGGTAATTTAGATTCTATAATTTCTTTAAACAATTTGTAATCATGCATTTATAAACACAAAAGAAAATAAAATTCTAAAATAATTCCAAATAACTTTTAAAGATGATTAAACTTTTAATAGAAGAATCATAAATAGAATGTGAATCAACAATTTAGATTTAGAAAATAAAATTTCATACCTTAAAATTTTGCCACTACAAATTGTAATTGTCTTATCACCCTTTTTATGCATTTTAAGATGTATTTTAAACCTTTCTTTTAATGGTCTAAATGTAAATTGTTATGCTTATTTCTATTATTATGGTTCAACCATTTCAATTCTTTTGTGTTTAGTTACTAACCAAAGCATAATTACATAGATATTTGCATCTATTTGTGTTGAAATCCTTCTATAGTACAACTATAAAGGCTATGTTGGATATTCAAAATGAATTTTTTTTACATTATTTCTTATTTCAAACCAATATAGAGTCTAAATATATGAGCCTCGAATAATCATCCTTTTGATTTCCTTTCTGCAAAATTAGCTACATTTGCATGAATGTTTGAATGCATTGTAGCTATCACAACCCCATGATTTATTTTTCTCATTGAAGTTCTAAATTCTTTTATCCTTATGCCTTTTATGATTCCTTATTATAATATCTTGAAATCATAAGAAATGTTCAAGGCTTTCTTTATTGTACAATCCTACCATTGTGAAAAAACTTAATAATTTTATGATTTTTGACAAATTATTTCATAGCTACTCCCAAATTTGTTCTTATAACAGCTTGTTGTTATATGGAGCCTCATCAGACGCAGAGGTTAATTTTCCCCACTTTTATCGATACTATTTCCCACTAAATTATTCAACAAGGGTTTGGGGGTAGCGCCCCCAAGACAGGGTCAAGGGGCATATATAGTTTACAAAGGTGTCAGGAGTTATTTTTGCATTGGGTGACATATTCTAACCCTATTTTTTGTAATCGACACAAGTCTTGATAAAATTGCTTAGGATTATGGTTTTTAGATGAGATTTTTTGTAGCATTTTGTAGCAGTATTGAGTTGAAAGGGATTGTTAATTGTAATTGGTTCAATTTTTTGGATAATAATATTGGACTCTCAGTTTCGTGGATGTCGCCTAAGTTTGGCTGAACCATGTTAAATTCTCTATGTCTTCTTGTTACATTTGTGTATTTTTATTGCTCTATTTTATTGATCAAAACTACATTTAACTATTAGATATTTATCTTTAAACCTGAACAAGTGGTATTAGAGAGAGTTGTATTCAATTATCCTCTACAAGAAGGTCTCATGTGGTTGAGTGGGAGTACTGATAGATGTAGGTAAGTTGTTCAGGTTGAGAAGTTTTTAATGGGAATAAATTTTAGTTATTTAAAATAAAAATGGAGGACTATCTCTATCAAGAGGATTTATGACAGCCATTGGAAGGAAAAACCAAGAAAGTCACAACTATGTATGATGAGGAATAAGATATTTTGGACATAAAGTAACTTGACAGTATTCATTTGTGAATGGAACAATTGATGGTATTTAATATTGAAAATCAAAGACAACTAAAGAGTTGATGGAAATCCTGGTGAAGTTATATGAAAAGCCTTTCACTTTAACTAATGTATTTATTCTTAAGCATTTATTTAATATGAAAAAGGTTGAATGGGTCAACTGCTAATTATTTCAATAAGGTTAATAAGGTTACCATAAATTATCTTTTATACATTTATGTCAATTTTGATGAAGAAATTAGGGCTCTTTTGATTCTATGTTCTTTTCCAAAAAGCTAGAATGGCTTGGTAATGGTTGTTACTAACTTTGATTCTAGTTTAAATACCCTAAAATTTGATGATGTTGTTGGGGCTATTCTATGTAAGGAAATTCATAAGAAAATCTCAGGTGGATCTACATTAGGTAGTGTATTGAATGTAGAAAGTGGGGGCAGATAAAGGGAGAGAGGAAAAGGCTCTAGAGGCCATGGGAAATCATGAGGAAAATAAGAGGATAAGAGGTCTCAATCTAGAGGACAAAAATATTGTTGGTATTGTGGGAAACCACGTCATCTGAAGAAAGATTGTTGCTCTTAGAAGAATAAAGAAATAGATAAATAAGAAGGCAATAAAGAGGTAAATGTGGCAAGTAATAAATTTGAAGAGCTTGCTTTGATTCTTTCTCTAGATAATATTGATGATTCATGGGTTTTAGATTCAAGGGCCTCATTTCATGCTATGCCCCATAGAAGTTATTTTCATGATTATGTCCAAGAGGATTTTGGGCTGGTTTATTCGGGAGATAATGAACCCTATTAGATTGTTGGAAAGGGAAGAATTAAGATTAATTTGTATAATGGAAATAATTGGCTACTACAAGAGGTAAGGCATGTTCCAAGATTGAGTAGGAATTTAATTTTAGCATGGCAACTAGGTGATGAAGGTTGCATAGTTACTTTCAATGATAAAAATTGGAAAGTTTCAAGAGGTGCCTTAATAGTAGAAAAAGGTATGAAAGTAATTACCTTATACCTTTGTACAGGTCATACTATTCCTTCTACTTTAATTGTTGCAGAGAAAGCAAAAATGGGTTTAGGAAAAAATGTTGAGGGTTCATAGGAAAAGACTAAAGGAGTTGTTGTACGTTCTAAGACAATACTGTGGCATAATAGACTTGGGAAAAAGGTGTGAAGATAATTCATTCTAAGAAATTTTTACTAGGTCTGAAATGTTTTAACATGGATTTTTGTGAAAATTGTTTGTATGGAAAATAAAAGAGACATATTTTTTTGAAGGGTGAGAAGGAAAAGAAAGATGAGAAATTGGAGTTGTGCATACATATTTATGGGGACTGACTCAGGTATCTTCCCTTGGTGGATCTCTATATTATGTTACATTTATTGATGACACAAATAGGAAAGTATGGATTTATTTCCTTAGGTAGAAATTTGATGTACGACATATTTGAAACTTTTAATAAATAGAAAAGTGTGGTTGAGAATGAGACTGGTAAAAGACCAAAATGTCTTAGATCTGATAATGGTGGAGACTATTACAAAAAAGAGTTTGAATATTATTGTTCTACAGATGGTATTTGTAGGCATAAAATAGTTTCAAGGATTACACAAGAAAATATAGTAAATGAATGCATAAATAGGAAAATAATGGAGCAAGCAAGCAGTATGAGGTTACATGATAGACTGTCCTTAAACATACAAATAGAGGATATAAAAACTAATGTTTATTTAATTAATAGATTTCCCTCTACATTTTTGGGTTGTGGTATTCTAGAGGAAGCATGGACAGGTAAGAGGGTGAGTTATTCTCTTCTCAAAACCTTCAGTTGTGTTACATTTACACATAGATTTTGAAAATAAAACCAAGATGGAAGCTAAATCAAGGAAATGTATATTTATTGGACATGTCATTGATGAATTCATCTATATACCTTGGGATTTTAAAAATCATAAAATTGTAAGAAGAAAGGACGCCATATTCATTGAGAAATTATTTTACAAAGATTAGTTGCAACAACATGAGAAGAAAGAAAATAATTATGTAATGTTGGATGATGCTCCAAAAGATGATGTTGCAGGGGTTCCTCATGCTTTGCATCAACAAAAACAACAAATACCAAAAACTCCAGTGAATTTTAGATGATCTTCAATGATAAGTAGACCTCCTAAAAATATTCTCTCTCTTTGTATTCTATTTTATTGACTAATGTTGTTGAACTAGGATGTTATGATGTTCAACTATGAAGATGGATACAAAGGTTCAGTGGGAGCTTGGAATGGTAGAAGAAATGGACTCCTTGCTGAAAAATTAGACTTGGAAATTATGCAAGTTGTCTGCAGGTAAAAAGGATTTACCCAAAAAAAGGGTTTATATGTTGAAAGAGAAGGATGGAGATAAGAAAATATTTAAAACCAGGTTATTTGTAAAGGGATTTACATAGGACTAGTGCTTGAGACATATGGGTTGAGCCAGCGTGAAATAGATGATTGGGGGAAATTTTGAGATGAAATAGTAAGAAGGATGTGGGAAGACTATAGATCTCGATCTTAGTCAGTCGAATAACTACTATGGCATTGTTTAATCTTTAATGTCAGATTTCATAAATTCCAGGAACTGATATTATGTTAAAAGCCGTTATGACATATTTAGTGTTGTCATGTTATATTCAATGTTGCTATATTTAATGTTGTCATGTTATATTTAATATTGTCATGTTATGTTTAATGCTGTTATATTTAATGTTTACATCTACATATATGCCTCTTTGCATCTATTTACATTTCAATTGACCTGTCGTCCCTAACTTATATTTAGATTTGATCATCAACATTGTGTTATGACATATTATAGTGTTGTTGCACGTTATATTCAATGTTGTTATATTTAATGTTGTCATGTTATATTTAATATTGTCATGTTATGTTTAATGTTGTTATATTTAATGTTTACATCTACGTATATGCCTCTTTGCATCTGTTTACATTGCAATTGATCTTTCATCCCTAACTTAGATTTAGATCTGATCATCAACATTGTGTTATGACATATCTAGTCTTGTCAAAAGAAGTGGGCAATCTCATGTTGTTGTTTGTGCCTCAAGTATGTCTTACATGGATCTATTGATGAAAATGGATGTTGACGTTCAAGTGATCCATCCAACTTCTTCTTGCAAGAATGTTTTCTGGACCAAATAAATGGAACGCAAGTTTCTAGACTTGCTAAAGGAGAACGTGCAACTTGGAAAAAAGCTAAAGGGGGTTTCAAAAAAACAAGCTTGGATAGCCATTGAAAGGAGGTTCAATGCAGAGTTGAAAATGAACCTATCGAAGGATAACTTCAAGAACAAGCTGAAAACTTGGAAGCGAGGGTATAGAGTAATGAAAGACTTGAGGAATACAAGCGGTTTAGCATGGACTGAGAGTACTAAAACTATGGATGTCAATGATAGTGTTTAGGATGAGTTATTGAAGGTAACATGGTCTTAAAATCTATTTTTAAGTTGAATATATCTTTTTTGCTAATGAAAGATAGATAATGAATTCAATTGTTATGCCATCATACAGAGAAAGGAATTTAAAAATGCCAAAATGTATAGGAGGCAACCATTTCAATACTACAATGAATTATCCTTTATTGTTAGGAATGACATAACTGAGGGCGCTGCAGCTACAACAACTCAAGAGATAGAGGAAGATTTCAATGATGAGGAAGATTTCACTTATCATGGTATGGATACTGCATCTTTTGAGACTACTAATGATTTGGCTAATGATGGTATCGATATACCTACATCGAACCAATCTAGTGCAACCGACAGAAAAAACCATTCAGCATCGTCAAGGAGGCCAAAGAGGAAGAGGGGAAGCATGGTAGGTTCATTGGATTCAATTTGCGAAGTGATCAAAGATCTATTTGTAGGCCTTATAGGGCCTCTAAAAGTGGATAAATCATCTGCTTTGAAAAATGATGCAGCAGATGTGTATAAAGCACTTAGAGCAATCCCTAGCATTAGTGAGGGTACTATGCTTGATGCATATGATAATTTTTTGCATGATCCTACAGTAGCCATAGGGTTCTTGACAATGAATGAAGGGGAGAGAGTCACATATATTATATGGAAGTTTGGAGGACTCTAGTTAGGATGGAAAATCTTTTGATACAATTGTGTGTTTATTTGATCCATGTTCAAAATTCTAACTACTATTTCATATTAAAGCAATGTTCATATGAATTTTGAATGCTTTGTGATTGTATGACTTGTATGAATCAATGTATCTCTCTGCAGCAGAATTCAAGAAACCTTGTGATAGATTTAATGAGAATTAAATTGATTATTTTGAGGCTTGATGCCCTTATTCTCTACCTCCTAAAATTCTTGAACTCTCATACCATTAGTAGGTACTGATTTGTGAGGATTGTTCTAGTTTAAAGACCCTATATTGTTGTTGTATCTGGTTGCTTGCTCATCACATGATGTTGGATTTTGAATGATGTATTGAGAGTCAGTGATGTTTCTATATCCTATGAGCACTAAGTATGAATATATTAGGTTGATTTGCAAACTTATTAATTCTATATGGAACCACTGGTTACTGACAATTGAGATCCTATTTACGGGTATGTGCAAGATCATGAGGGGCCAAAAAGTGGCGATGTGAAAAATATTCACTTTTCACTTGTCCAAAAGCGCATGAAAACACTTGACTTTTTAGTAGGTCTGGGTGTTAGTACACTTGGGAAAACCTGCCACCAAAGCACAGGCCTAATCGGGTACCCAATACCTATGGCATAAATTCAAAACCTGCGAGCCCTTTTCCTCATTTATTTTCACATTTTTGCTTGGGAAAATGGCTTGAAATATCATATACACGACATATTTTTGAGTATCTGATATTGGCAACAACAAATTTGACTCCCCAACATATTCGGTAAGTAAATTATTTGTATATTTTGATTATTTTATTTCATTTTCATGCTAAATGTAGTTTTTTTTGTTGAAATAGGGTTTTATATTTATATTTGTAATAATATATGAAATCAGATTAAAATTTAGATTTATTTTTTATTTGATCAAGCATGGCTGACAACAATGAAGAAAATAACCCTCCCGCACCAAATAACGATCCCGAAAACAATCCCCCGTGTCAAAACCCTCGATCTTTAGAAGATTTGATACAAGATAATTTGAACACAATATGAGGTTTCCAAAAGACATATCAAAATATACCTACATTAGGTCCCATGCTTGCCACACTAAATACAATTGTTGAAAATATTGACACACTCACACATCAACATAATGCTACTCTTCATTGGCATGGTGATATGCACACCCAATTTGATGACGGGCTTGACCATGATGGGATTGTGGCCCTTAATATAAGTAAGGAAGATATAACTACCCTTTTTGTCAATCCTAAAACTGGAATACAAGTTGACCCCCAAAAGCCCAAATTATCAATAAAATGGTGCACAAATGAAGCAATGTACACACACTTTTGGGATCACTGGTGGATGGTTTTTGATAAACCACCCCATAGCAATTTGGAGGTCTCATTTTATTTCATAAAAAAATTGTATGCTGAGTTTGTGCTTGGTCACCATGTTGATTATTGGAGTATGAGGCCCAACATGGGCGTAGGCGGAGGAGCTCCTCAGACTAGGCCATTTGCCCAGCGCAAAAAAGCCACTACCTTTGTCCCCCCCACTGATGTGACACCCCCTCCTTGAGTGCAGCATCTTGATATCATTGTAGAGGCTACCTCATAGACTATTAGGCCATTCATTTGCTGAGTGATTAGTTGATCACACAGACCAAGTCAGTGTTGCCTCCTGGTGTGGATGATGATGACGCATCGACATCTCGTCAGAGTTCACATGTATGCAAGCCCCATATTTGCATTATATGCAAGAATATGTGCCTCGGACTGCTTACTAATGCTGATACATATCAGTATGTTATTGATGAGGAGGATATAGGAGACACAGCTACAGAGGCTGCAACACCTCATGGAGCATCTACATCTCATGAGAGTTCTCAGGAGGTGTACGTAGAGCCATGGACTCCTCTTGATATGGTAAGAGTAAACATTATCAATAAATTTGTCACATGACTTATTTTATTTATTTATTTAGATTAGTTTTAATGATTGCATGCACTTATGTATATATATTTTTTCCATTTATGTTCATTTGATGACACAAGAGGAGTTGAGACAAGTGGATGAGTCCACAGCTTCGGCCATTTCATTTGGCCTTGATGCCTATATGGTATATTATAAATTATGTACCCATTAGTTTTTTTTATATCATTTGGTGTACATGCTTAAATCTCTATCAATTAGAGCAATAAAATTCATACATTTACTAATATATTGTCATCTTATTGTACTCTTGTAGACTATAACTAATGTCAGTGGGGGGCATGAGGGGGTTCCTTCATCAGGTGTTGACAAAGGAAAGGTAATTAATTGTTTAAGATTAATTATGCATGCATATGTATGTCACTTGTGTGTACACAATAAATATTTTACTTGAATTTATTGTATAGGGTTTGGCTATCGATGATGTTTCGACATGGGTTCGGGATCCTAGGCTGACAGACATCTTGATTCGGAGTGATAGTCTGATTGTACGTAGACTTTTACATATTTTTATTTGTATTTTGTAACTAGGGTTGTTATGATGAAGTAAATTTATATATAGTTGACAATATTTTTACTCTCATAGGTTACTCCTAGTGTGAGGGAGGGCCCACAAGAATCTTTCGTATCTCTGTTGACCCAACCCACTATTCCAGAGGAGGGATCACCAGATGTAAGTTTTAATTTTAGTTTAAATCATGTCCTATTTTGTAGATTTATTACTCTAAGTTGCACCACTCTACTAATCTCATTATTGCAAATATATATTTATAGGTTAGAGTTGGTATTGTTGGCATGGTCCCTTTGCTACCAAGGACTTATGCTAGGACACCTAATCGTGGTAGGTGACTGAGAGGCCATATACAGATATTTGTATTCAGTTATAGTTTTAATTAAATTAGTGTTTGAATTATGAATTTTATATATATATATATATATATATATATATATATATATATATATATATATATATATATATATATATATATATATATATATATATATATATATATATATATATATATATATATATATATATATATATATATATATATATATATATCTATGTATGTATGTATGTATGTATGTATGTATAAATAATATAACGTAAGCAATCTAACTTGGGTTTGAACTCATTTTTGTTGCAGGATCAATCAGAGACTAACACTTCTTCAAAGAGGCTTCATTTTGATGATCCCCCTATGACATAGGATGTAGTTTTAGTTTTGTGGTCATTTAGAGATGCCACTTGGCACATTTTGAGATGGCATGTATGCGACATTGTACACCTTGAAACATTGATTTTGTAGACATTTTGAAATGGCATGTGCCATATTTGTATATGGAGATACTTTTGATACATTTGATACTTTCTATATATAGAACATGTTCATTTTTATGTTATATTTGCCTCATCTTTTGTATACATATTTATTATTCATGTTAATGGAATTGAATGGTGAAGTTATATCTTGACTATGATTATCATTATGGTTTAAATTATATCTTGTTGAAGTTACATTTGTTTTTCTTTACTTTGGAATACCTTGTTCATGGAGCTTATTATGTTTGAGGTTTAACTTCTATAGATTTTCTATGTTCTTATGTTTCATATCATTATATATACTCACTTGAGCCACTTAGTACTACATTGTTTCAATACTATGTATATACTCATGCTGTGTATATAACTCATCATATTGGGGTTTACTAAATGCACAAAGAAATGTAGCACTTGTGCTGTTAGGTCACTTGGGTTGAGCATGGTCACGAGTGTTCCAGTAACTCTATGGGTGGAATGGGGTTGTCACTGGTGTTTACCCAGCCAATAGGAGCCTATGGAGAAGATGGTTCGATGCAATGTCAGACAGTTTGAAAGATACGTTGCTGAGCCACTTTCAACTAACCCTCACTGCAAGTTTTGGCATCAACTGAGATTGTCTTTCCAAATGCAAACAAAGTCAAATCGCCCAAAACTAAGAGAGGTTATTGTAGACCTCATAAACACGATCCTGTAGCCTCTGATGATTTTTTTATACCTCTCATGAGGTTTGAGATACGAGCCTTGGAAGATCACTACCCAATCGTTCTTAGTGCACCTTGGGGTCACTTGGGTCGAGCGTGGTCACGAGCATTCTGGTGACTCCGTGGGTGGAACGGGATTGTCACTGGCATTTACCTAGCCAACCAGAGCTGATGGAGTAGACGGTTTGATGCAATGTTAGATGGTTTGAAAGATACACTATTGAGCCGCTTTCAATTGACCCTCACTGCAAGTTTTGGCATCGACTGAGATCATCTTGCCAAATGCAAATGAAGTTGAATCACCCAAAACTAAGAGAGGTTATTGTAGACCTTAGAAACATGATCCTATAGCACCTGACAATTTTTTAATACCTCTCATGAGGTCTGAGATATGAGCCCTGAAAGATCGCTACCCAATCATGCTTAGTGCACTTTGGGGTCACTTGGGTCAAGCGTGGTCGCGAGCGTTCCGGTGACTCCGTGGGTAGAATGGGGTTGTCACTGGCATTTACCCAGTCAATGGGAGCTGATGGAGTAGATGGTTCGATGCAATGTCAGATGGTCTGAAAGATACATTACTAAGCCACTTTTAACTAACCCTCACTACAAGTTTTGGCATCAACTAAGATCATCTTGCCAAATACAAACGAAGTCGAATCACCCAAAACTGAGAGAGTTTATTATAGAAATTGGAAACATGATCCTGTAGCACCTGACAATTTGTCAATACCTCTCACAAGCTCTAAGATACGAGCCCTAGAAGATCACTTCCCAATCGTGCTTAGTGCACCTTGGGGTCACTTGGGTCGAGCGTGGTCATGAGCGTTCCAATGACTCCGTGGGTGGAATGGGGTTGTCACTGGTGTTTATCTAGCCAATCAAAGCTAATGGAGTAGATGATTTGATGCAATGTCAGATGGTTTGAAAGATATGCTGCTGAGCCGCTTTTAACTAACCCTCACTGCAAGTTTTGGCATTGACTGAGATCATCTTGCCAAATGCAAATGAAGTCAAATCACCCAAAACCAAGAGAGGTTATTGTAGACCTCAGAAACATGATCCTATAGCACTTGATGGTTTGTTGATACCTCTCACGAGGTCTGAGATACAAGCCTTGAAAGATCACTTCCCAATCATGCTTAGTGCACCTTGGGGTCACTTGGGTCGAGCGTGGTTGAGAGCATTCCGGTGACTCCGTGGGTGGAATAAGGTTGTCACTGGTGTTTACTTGGCCAACTGGAATTTATGGAGCAGATGGTTTGATGCAATGTTGGATGGTTTGAAAGATACGCTGCTGAGCCGCTTTTAACTAACCCTCACTATAAGTTTTGGCATCGATTGAGATCATCTTGCCAAATGAAAATGAAGTCAGATCACCCAAAAATGAGAGAGGTTATTGTAGACCTCAGAAACATGATCTTGTAGCACTTGAAATTTTTTCGATACCTCTCATGAGGTCTGAGATACGAGCCCTAGAATATCATTGTCCAATCGTGCTTACTGCACCTTGGGGTCACTTGGGTTGAGCGTGGTCACGAGCATTCCGGTGACTCTATGGGTGGAATGGGGTTGTCATTGGTGTTTACATGGTCAACCAAAGCTGATGGAGTAGATGGTTTGATGCAATGTCAGATGGTTTGAAAGATATGTTGTTAAGCCGCTTTTAACTGACCCTCACTGCAAGTTTTGGCATCGACTGAGATCATCTTGCCAAATGCAAATGAAGTCAAATCACCCAAAACTGAGAGAGGTTATTATAGATCTCAGAAACATGATCCTGTAGCACTTGACAATTTGTCAATACCTCTCACAAGGTCTGAGATACAAGCCCTAAAAGATCGCTGCCCAATCATGCTTAGTGCACCTTGGGGTCACCTGGGTCGAGTGTGGTCGCGAGCATTCCAGTGACTCTATGGGCTGAATGGGGTTGTCACTGGTGTTTACCCAGCAAACTGAAGCTGATGGAGCAAACGGTTTGATGCAATGTCAGATGGTCTGAAAGATACGCTACTGAGTTGCTTTTAACTGACCCTCACTGCAAGTTTTGGCATTGACTGAGATCATCTTGCCAAATGAAAATGAAGTCGAATCGCCCAAAATCAAGAGAGGTTATTGTAGACCTCGGAAACACAATTTTGTAGCACTTGATAGTTTTTCAATACCTCTCATGAGGTCAGAGATACAAGCCTTGGAAGATCGCTTCCCAATCATGCTTAGTGCACCTTGGGGTCACTTGGGTCGAGCATGGTCGCGAGCGTTCCGGTGACTCTGTGGGTGGAATGGGGTTGTCACTGGCATTTACCCAGCCAACTAGAGCCAGTGGAGTAGATGGTTTGATGCAATGTTAGATGCTTTGAAAGATGCACTGTTAAGCCGCTTTCAACTGACCCTCACTGCAAGTTTTGGCATCGACTGAGATCGTCTTGCCAAATGAAAATGAAGTCGAATCGCTCAAAACCAAGAGAGGTTATTATAGACCTTAGAAACACAATCTCTTAGCACCTAATGGTTTTTCAATACCTCTCATGAGGTTTGTGATACGATTCCTGGAAGGTTGCTACCCAATCATGCTTAGTGCACCTTGGGGTCACTTGGGTCGAGCATGGTCATGAGCATTCCGGTGACTCCATGGGAGGAATGGGGTTATCACTAGTGTTTACCCAGCCAACCAAAGCTAATGGAGTAGATGGTTTGATGTAATGTTAGACGGTTTGAAAGATACACTGCTGAGCCGCTTTCAATTGACCCTCACTGCAAGTTTTGGCATCAACTGAGATCGTCTTGCCAAATGCAAACGAAGTCAAATCACCCAAAGTAGAGAGAGGTTATTGTAGACCTCAAAAACATGATCTTGTAGCACTTGATGGTTTATTGATACCTCTCATGAGGTCTGAGATATGAGCCCCGGAAGATCGCTGCCCAATCGTGCTTAGTGCACCTTGGGATCACTTGGGTCGAGCGTGGTCGCGAGTGTTTCGGTGACTCCGTGGGTGGAACGGAGTTGTCACTAGCATTTACAATGTCATGAAAGTGAACCACCAACTTATAGTCCACACCATTTTTAGTAACAAAAAAGTTAACCCTTTTACTCTCCCGTGCAAACTCATAAAGCACGTCACTTGCAGACCATAAAACACACAATGCATTATGGTACATTGGGCAGCATGCAAGCAGTTGTATTTTATAGATTGAGTAAGTAGTCCTTGGTAACATGTCCTTGTCTGCAGTGGAAACAATTAGGTTTTCATTCTAAAACAAGGGAACCAAATGAGAAAGCATGCACACTTCTTTTCTTGACCTAGTTCCGTTGCAATGACTGTTAGTGGTATGTTTAAAATTTGAACTATGAAACTAATCATGATTAAGCTTGTGAAATTTGAATTGTGAAGCTTATTATGTTTGAGGTTTAACTTCTATAGATGTTTGAAATGATAAAAAATAATATCCTTAAAGCATTAGAAACAACAATCAAACATGTAAGAATTCAAACCATGCAAATGACATAAGTAAATGACATGTAAGATCCCTTCTTGGCACTATTGGCCACCCATACATGATTTTGGTCATAAGTCCTTATCAAGACTTTTAGGACATTTAACTTTTAAATCAAATTGATTGTTACAAATTGCCATTATAGGCTTCAAAAGATCTCAATTAACCATTAAGGATCCTTTTGTCCTTCTATCTCTGATTGGATCCATGGTGACCGTAGGCATCTTCATAGGTGCTCCTGCACAAGTTAAAATCCACATACAAAACCAAGTTTATTGACTCAAAATACAATCTAAGAAAGGTGAAATTAATGTATTGAAATTAAGCTTAACGAACTTAGAAAACAATGCACTAAGTTAACTTATTACCTAGTCAAGTGTTCCTAAAGGGTCATCTCTTTGCTTCAAGATCTCCAATAGTGCTTCATGATAAACAGTACTAATAGTCCAAAGTTATTTTTTCTTTGGTCTTCCTTGATGCTTTGACAACTTGACATTTGTTGCTATAACAAGGCGTGAATACATGAGAATAGTTTTGTTCTTCTCATAGTCTTCAAATGCACGAATTCAATTCTTTCTAATCATGTATGTTCACAGCCATGTTCCCGCAACAACAACTAAACCAATAGGATATGTGAACCCATCACCATATGTCATCAGTTGTACAAGCTTCTTTTTACCTCGTACATAATGTGCTAACCAATAATTTGACCTCTCATCATTCCCCTGCGGGGCAACCAATGCAAAAACATCTCTTGACTTCAAAAGATTTGAAAGATGGTCATACTCAATTGAAGTGTCCATGTCATCATTTCTTATAGAGAGTGTCAAAGATAAAGGAGTTAGATACTGTGGAACCCATGTATCCACCCACTCACTTGACTCACAATGATCCCAATCATACTGAGAACACATGGGGAAAAAACAAGCCAACTCTCATGTCCAAATGGTCCATGTACTACTATTGGAGCTTCGGAATGAATGCATTTTTGAAGAGTCTTTCACTGTTTGACAATCCAATCTATCTCCTATAGTTACCTCCTCAACCAACCAAAAGAATCTACGCACTGTAGAATCAAGAGTCCCCCCCGTGACAATGCTAAAGTACACCAATCAACAATAGAACAAGCATCAAGAAGAACAATACTTGAAATCCTTAATTGCTCCTTAACTAGAGCTCTCTTCACACATGCACCTGCTCCATCATGCTCCCCTTTCCCATGCCCTGACTCAAAAAAACTCCAAATATGAGGTACACCTCTCTCCACATACATTCTACACAACCAATAAAACATTCTTGCATTCTTCAATTGACCGGTGCAATTATCCAACCAAATGAGATGCATATCCATAGCAATACCATTTTCTTGCAAGAAGTCAAAATAGTTCTGGAAACAATGTTGAACAAACTCATGAGAGTGAGACCTGTCGTCATTCATATAAAAATGGTACTCTCTGATTATCTTTCTCTCATCTTTTGTGCTATCAGGGGAATGTCTATATGTGATGTGTACAAAAATAGCACCCTAAATGGAATTGTAATATTGAGCTTGAGTCTCATTTTGGGGCTGCAATGTATAGTTTTCAGACCTATGACTATGCCTTGCATACTTGTAAAAAATATTTGTCTTGAAATCTGAGATAAAATCAGCAACATTGTATTCTTTTGCAACTAACTAACATCTAGAGCCTTCACCTCCACTCTTCAATGTATATTTCACTATTTCATATACCTTTTTTTGGACAAGTGTCTTTCCAAAATTGTGTTCCAAACCCCCATGAAAACATGTTCTAAACTTGGACAAGCCACCACATTCTGAGCACTTGGCATTTAAACAATCTTTTTAATAAAATAAACAACCATCATCTCTATGACATAAAAATTGATCTAACAAGTCTCTTGATGATTTGGGAAGACCACTTGCACCACAATCCTCTATCATTTCATTAGTATGCAAAGTAGAACGAATGGACTGTAATAATTCATGATGCATTGAAAACTCAACATGATATTTGCAACAACATGTATTCCAAATCTTAAGGGGTACACAATAAAATGGCTCCACGGATTCAAAAGACCTTTGTGATATTTTCAATGTTGGATGTGTCTCAAAAAAAAATTTATACAACATTGTTTGACTTATCTCCACATAATGTTTAGGATGTGGAGTGCGGTCTCGATTGCCAACTCTCAACTTCAAGACATCCTTCACATTTGGTGGCACTCTTGAGTTAGCATCCCAAAATTGTTGAATCTCATCTTTGACAACATATGTTAGCTTCTTATCAAAACATGGAAGTCTCCCACCATAAGCCATGTATCAATTTGAAGTAGATCATCAAGTCTTTCTCTTCTTGCAAGTGCTCTACCCAAAGTTTTACGGTCTATATTGAAGACAACACAAGTTTGTCTCATCAAAAGAGCCTTTCTCAACTGATGACTTACTAAGGAGGTTGTAATAACCCTCCGAGAAACTCTCTTTTTTTTTTCTCTACTAGTCTTCCCAATGCTATTGAGAGCATTGAAAAGATTCTTCACAATAATGGAATTTCTCTCCATTTTCTTGTTCACATGAATCTTCAATTTCACAAGCACAGGTCTCATCTTTTGCATCTTTAACAACTGGACAAAAATTTGACATTGCTCAACCAATGTCTTGTTTCCAAAAAATTGATCATAAAGTCTTGAAGCCCACAACCTAACGATTCTATGTGACCTCTTTCCTTCCCAATTATTCATAATGTTCTCCTCAATTTCAATTAACCATTTAGGTGTTCTTGAAAGCCCCGAATTTGAAGATTGATTATCTTTATTGCAAGGGACTTCATCTCGCATATAATTTGGAGATGTGTAACGTTCATGTGGTTCTTGTGCAACATTTTCATTCCCCAAGTCTACATTTTCAATCTCCATCTATACATTTTCATCTTCATTCCATTCATTGTCATTCCCCAAATCTATGTTTTCATTCCCCAAGTCTACATTTTCAATCTCCATTTGTACATTTTCATCTTCATTCCATTCATTGTCATTCCCCAAATCTATGTTTTCATTCCCCAAGTCTACATTTTCATTCTCCATCTCTACATTTTCATCTTCACTCCATAAATTGTTATTCACAAAATTAATTTCCATATTATTTTCAAACTCAACATCCTCTTCACTTACAAATACATTTACGGGGTCACCTTGATTAATGTTTAACATACCTTATCTCCTTCTTCAGTGATTTTCCCTATCTTTTTCCCTATATGCTTGAATTTCTTCATTTGTCACCTTCCTCTTCCATTAAGCCTTTCGACGACTATTGCTTCCCATGGTGAGACCACAAGTTGACAAAATAAAAAAATGGGATGCAAACCACTTTTTTTTTTCCTGCAACCCGTGAAAAAGTTTGAAATCCCATGCTTGTCTAGTTTGTGGGGATAGGGAATATTTTGGTCAAATATGACCAGTCAAAAATTGAGTACCTAATTCCAAATTGGGTACCTGATATTTCCAGGCAGATTAAAAAAGGGCTGGAGCAAATAAAAAATTTGAACTTTTACATATAAAATGGGGTATATAATATATAAAATGTATATTATATATATACACTAGAATGTATTATATACTAAAGTATATAATATATATATATATAAGAGGCATACGATATATATATAATGTATATTATATATATACTAATGTATTATAATATACTAATGCATTATATTTACTAATGTATTATATACTAATGTATATAATATATATAATATATTATATATACTAATACATATTATATATATATAATGTATTTGATAAGGTGTACTAGGACCCCTTGTAATTTTGGCGGTTTGACTATACTGAATAAGTAGATGTCGTCATCTATCCTATAAACTAGTACTAGGAACCCTAGGAAGTCCCCATGACCCCTTTTGACACATTTGAATGCTCAAGTGTGTTTGAAGGCATCGCAGGACCCCTTAGGACACACTTGAGCATTCCAATGTGTCCACAAGGGTCACGGGGACTTCCTAGGGGTCCTAACCCATGATAAGCCATACTAGGACCCCTAGGAAATCCTCATGACCCCTTTTAACATATTTGAACACTCAAGTGTGTCTGAAGGCATCGTAGGACACCTTAGGACACACTTGAGCATTCTAATGTGTCCATAGTGGTCATGGGGACTTCCTAGTGGTCCTCACGCATGATAAGGCCTCTTTGGACCCCTAGGAAGTCCCCATGACCCCTTTTGACACATTTGAATGCTCAAGTGTGTCTGAAGGGGCCGTAGGACCCCTTAGGACACACTTGAGCATTCCAATGTGTCCACAAGGGTCACGATGACTTCCAAGGGGTCATAACATGTGATAAGGCATAAGAGGACACCTAGGAAGTCCTCAAGACCCCTTTCAACACATTTGAATGCTAAAGTGTGTTTGAAGGTGTCGTAGGACCCCTTAGGAGACACTTGAGCATTCTAATGTGTCCAAAGGGGTCACAAGGACTTCCTAGGGGTCCTAACATGTGATAAGACGTATTAGGACCCCTAGGAAGTCCCCATGACCCCCTTTGACACATTTGAACACTCAAGTGTGTTCGAAGGCATTGTAGGACCCCTTAGGACACACTTGAGCATTCCAATGTGTCAAAAGGGGTCACAGGAACTTCCTAGGGGACCTAACACATGATAAAGTCTATTAGGACACCTAGGAAGTCCCCATGACCCTTTTTGACACATTTGAATACTCAAGTGTGTCTGAAGGGGCCGTAGGACACCTTAGGACATGCTTGAGTGTTCCCATGTGTCCACAAGGGTCACAAGGACTTCCTAGGGGTCCTAACATAGGATAAGGCATACTAGGACCCCTAGGAAGTCCTCGTGACCCCTTTTGACACATTTGAACGCTCAAGTGTGTCTGAAGGTGTCGTAGGACCCCTTAGGTCACGCTTGGGTGTTCCAATGTGTCAAAAGGGGTCACAAGGACTTCCTAGGGGTCCTAACGCGTGATAAGGCCTGTTAGGACCCCTAGGAAGTCCCCATGACCCCTTTTGACACATTTGAATGCTCAAATATGTTCAAAGGGGCCGTAGGACCCCTTAGGACACACTTGAGCATTCCAATGTGTCAAAAGGTGTCACAGGGACTTCCTAGGGGTCCTAACGTGCGATAAGGCATACTAGGACCCCTAGGAAGTCCCCATGACCCCTTTTAACACATTTGAACACTCAAGTGTGTCTAAAGGCATCGTAGGACCACTTAGGACATACTTGAGTGTTCAAATGTGTCAAAAGGGGTCACAGGGACTTCCTAGGGGTCCTAACATGTGATAAGGCCTATTAGGACCCCTAGGAAGTCCCCATGACCCCTTTAAAAATATTTAAATGTACAAGTGTGTTTGAAGGCATCGTACGACCCCTTAGGACACACTTGAGCATTCCAATGTGTCAAAAGGGTCATGAGGACTTCCTAGGGGTCCTAACACATGATAAGGCATATTAGGACCAAGGGAAGTCCCAATGACCCCTTTTGACACATTTGAATGCTCAAGTGTGTTCAAAGGCATCGTAGGACCCCTTAGGACACACTTGAGTGTTCCAATGTGTCAAAAGCGGTCACAGGGACTTCCTAGGGGTCCTAACACATGATAAAGCGTACTAGGACCCCTAGGAAGTCCTCATGACCCCTTTAGAAACATTTGAATGCTAAAGTGCATCTGAAGGCGTCGTAGGACCCCTTAAGACACAATTGAGCATTCTAATGTGACCTAGGGGTCAAAGGGACTTCCTAGGGGTCCTAACGCATGATAAGGCATACTAGGACCCCTAGGAAGTCCTCATGACCCCTTTTGACACATTTAAATGCTCAACTATGTCTAAAGGCGTCATAGGACTCCTCAGGACACACTTGAGCATTCTCATGTGTCAAAAGTAGTCACGGGGACTTCCAAGGGGCCTAACATGCGATAAGGCCTATTAGGACCCCTATGAAGTCCCCATGACCCCTTTTGACATATTTGAATGCTCAAGTGTGCTTGAAGGGGCTGTAGGACCGCTTAAGACACACTTGAGTGTTCCAATGTGTCCACAAGGGTCACAAAGACTTCCAAGGGGTCCTAACATGTGATAAGGCCTTTTAGGAACCCTAAGAAGTCCCCATGACCCTTTTGACACATTTGAATGCTCAAGTGTGTCTGAAGGTGTCATAGTACCCCTTAGGAAACACTTGAGTGTTCCAATGTGTCAAAAGGGGTCACAGGGACATCCTAGGAGTCCTAACACATGATAAGGCATACTAGGACCCCTAAGAAGTCCTCATGACCCCTTTTGACACATTTGAATGCTTGAGTGTGTCTAAAGGTGTCGTAGGACCCCTTAGGACACACTTGAGCCTTCCAATGTGTCAAAAGGGATCACAAGGACTTCCTAGGGGTCCTAATGCATGATAAGGTGTACTAGGACCCCTAGGAAGTCCTCATGACACCTTTTGACACATTTGAATGCTCAAGTGTGTCCGAAGGCAACGTAGGACCCCTTAGGACACACTTGAGGACTTCCTAAGGGTTTTAACATGTGATAAGGCCTATTACGACCCCTAGGAAGTCTCTATGAATCCTTTTGACACATTTGAATGCTCAAGTGTGTCCAAAGGCATCGTAGGACCCCTTAGGAAACACTTGAGCATTCTAATGTGTCAAAAGGGGTCACAGGGACTTCCTAGGGATCCTAATGCTTGAAAAGGCCTATTAGGACCCCTAGGAATTCCCCATGACCCCTTTTGACATATTTGAATGCTCAAGTGTGTCCGAAGGGGCCATAGGACCCCTTAGGACACACTTGAGTGTTCCAATGTGTCCACAGGGGTCACAAGGACTTCCTAGGGGTCTGAACATGGGATAAGGCATAGTAGGACCCCTAGGAAGTCCCCATGACCACTTTTGACACAATCAAATGCTCAAGTGTGTTTGAAGGCATCCTAGGATCCCTTAGGACACAATTGAGCATTCCAATGTGTCAAAAGGGGTCATAGCGACTTCCTAGGGGTCCTAACATGTGATAAGGCATACTAGGACCCCTAGGAAGTCCTCATGACCCCTTTTGACCCATTTGAATGCTCAAGTGTGTCTGAAGGTGTCGTAGGACCTGTTAGGACACATTTGAGTGTTCTAATGTGTCAAAAGGGGTCACGGGGACTTCCTAGGTGTCCTAATGCACAATGAGGCCTATTAGGACCCCTAAGAACTCCCCATGACCCCTTTTGATAGATTTGAATGCTCGAGTGTGTTTGAAGGGGCCATAGGATCCCTTAGGACACACTTGAGCATTCCAATGTGTCCATAGGGGTCATAGGGACTTCCAAGGGGTCCTAACACTTGATAAGGCCTATTAGGACCTGTAGGAAGTCCCCATGGCCCCTTTTGACACATTTGAATGCTCAAGTGTGTTTGAGGGCATCGTAGGACCCCTTAGGACACACTTGAGTGTTCCAATGTGTCATAGGGACTTCCTAGGGGTCCTAACATGTGATAAGGCTTACTAGGACCCCTAGGAAGTCCTGATGACCCATTTTGACACATTTGAATGCTCAAGTGTGTCTGAAGGCATCGTAGGACCCCTTAGGACACACTTGAGCATTCCAATGTGTCAAAAGGGGTCACTAGAACTTCCTAGGTGTTGTAACATGTGATTAGGCATACTAGGACCCCTAGGAAGTCGTCATGATCCCTTTTGACACATTTGAATGCTCAAGTGTGTCCGAAGGCATTGTAAGACCCCTTTGGACACACTTGAGCATTCTAATGTGTCAAAAGGGGTCACGAGGACTTCCTAGGAGTCCTAATGTGTGGTAACACCTATTGGGAGCCCTAGGAAGTCCCCATGACCCCTTTTGACACATTTGAATGCTCAAGTGTGTCCGAAGGGGCCGTAGGACCCTTTAGGACACACTTGAGCATTCCAAGGTGTCCATTGGGGTCATGAGGACTTCCAAGGGGTCCTAACACATGATAAGGCCTATTAGGACCTGTAGGAAGTCCCTATGACCCCTTTTGACATATTTGAATGCTCAAGTGTGTTCGAAGGCATTGTAGGACCCCTTAGGACACACTTGAGTGTTCTAATGTGTCAAAAGGGGTCACAGGGACTTCCTAGGGGTCCTAACATGTGATAAGGTGTACTAGGACCCCTAGGAAGTCCTTATGACCCCTTTTGACACATTTGAATGCTCAAGTGTGTCCGAAGGAATTGTAGGACCCCTTAGGACACACTTGAGGGTTCTAATGTGTTAAAAGGGGTCATTGGGACTTCCTAGGGGTTCTAACATGTGATTAGGTGTACTAGGACCCCTAGGAAATCATCATGACCCTTTTTGACACATTTGAATGCTCAAGTGTGTCTGAAGGTGTCGTAAGACCCCTTTGGACACACTTGAGCATTCTAATGTGTCAAAAGGGGTCACAGGGACTTCCTAGGGGTCCTAACGTGTGATAAGGCCTATTAGGACCCCTAGGAAGTCCCCATCACCCCTTTTGACACATTTGAATGCTCAAGTGTGTCCAAAGGGGCCGTAGGACCCCTTAGGACACACTTGAGCATTCCAATGTGTCCACAAGGGTCATGAGGACTTCCAATGGGTCCTAACGTGTGATAAGACCTATTAAGACCCCTAGGAAGTCCCCAGGACCCTTTTTGACACATTTGAACTCTCAAGTGTGTCTGAAGGTGTCGTAGGACCCCTTAGGAAACACTTGAGCATTCCAATGTGTCAAAAGGGGTCACAGGGACTTCTTAGGGGTCCTAACACATGATAAGGCCTATTAGGACCCCTAGGAAGTCCCCATGACCCCTTATGACACATTTGAATGCTCAAGTGTGTTCAAAGGCGTCGTAGGACCCCTTAGGACACACTTGAGCATTCCAATGTGTCAAAAGGGGTCACAGGGACTTCTTAGGGGTCCTAATGCATGATAAGGTGTACTAGGACCTCTTGGAAGTCCCCATGACCCCTTTTGACACATTTGAATGTTCAAGTGTGTCTGAAGGCATTGTAGGACCCTTGAGGACACACTTGAGCATTCTAATTTGTCAAAATTGGTCACAGGGACTTCCTAGGGATCCTAACACATGATAAGGTCTATTAGGACCCCTAGGAAGTCCCCATGACCCCTTTTGACATATTTGAATGCTCAAGTGTGTTTGAAGGGGCCATAGGACCCCTTTGGATATAGTTGAGCATTCCAATGTGTCCACAGGGGTCATGGGGACTTCCTAGGGTTCCTAATGCGTGATAAGGCCTATTAGGACCACTAGGAAGTCCCCATGACCCCTTTTGACACATTTGAATGCTCAAGTGTGTTCTAAGGGGTTGTAGGACCCCTTAGGTACACTTGAGCATTCCAATGTGTCCATAGAGATCACAGGGACTTCCTAGGGGTCCTAACACGCGATAAGGCCTATTAGGACCCCTAGGAAGTCCCTATGACCCCTTTTGACACATTTGAATACTCAAGTGTGTCCAAAGAGGCCGTAGGACCCCTTAGGACACACTTGAGCATTCCAATGTGTCCACAGGGGTCACAGGGACTTCCTAGGGGTTCTAACGCTTGAAAAGGTGTACTAGGACCCCTAGGAAGTCCCCATGACCCCTTTTGACACATTTCAATGCTCAAGTGTGTTTGAAGGGGCCGTAGGACCCCTTATGACACACTTGGGCATTCCAATGTGTCAAAAGGGGTCACAGGGACTTCCTATGGGTCCTAACGCATGATAAGGCCTATTAGGACCCCTAGGAAGTCCCCATGACCCCTTTTGACACATTTGAATGCTCAAGTGTGTTCGAAGGCATCGTAGGACCCTTTAGGACACACTTGAGCATTCCAATGTGTCCATAAGGGGTCCTATGGCCCCTTTGAACACACTTGAGCTTTCCAATGTTTCCATAGGGGTCACGGGGACTTCCTAGGGGTCCTAACGCATGATAAGGCCTATTAGGACCCCTAGGAAGTCCCCATGACCCCTTTTGACACATTTGAATGCTCAAATGTGTTTGAAGGGGCCATATGACCCCTTAAGACACACTTGAGCATTCCTATGTGTCCATAGGGGTCACAAGGACTTCCTAGGGGTCCTAACATGAGATAAGGCATACTAGGACCCCTAGGAAGTCCCCATGACCCCTTTTGACACATTTGAATGCTGAAGTGTGTGCGAAGGCATCGTAGGAACCTTGAGGACACACTTGAGCATTCCAATGTGTCAAAAGGGGTCACAGGGATTTCCTAGGGGTCCTAACGTGTGATAAGTTCTATTAGGACCCCTAGGAAGTCCCCATGACCCCTTTTGACACATTTTAATGATCAAGTGTGTCCGAATGTGTTGTAGGACCCCTTAGGACACACATGATCATTCCAATGTGTCAAAAGGGGTCACGGGGACTTTCTAGGGGTCCTAACATGTGATAAGGCATACTAGCACCCCTAGGAAGTCATATTATTTTCATGTATTACTTCATTAATGTTTTCTCTGGGAGGATGATTATAATTTCCATATTTTTGCAAGCCCTAAAATACTTTCATCGTTATCACTCTCCGCCTCTGCTCTCTCAATTTAGTTGTCTCCCTCTCCACTACACT
Source organism: Chamaecyparis obtusa (assembly GCA_027943335.1). Classification (NCBI taxonomy): domain Eukaryota; kingdom Viridiplantae; phylum Streptophyta; class Pinopsida; order Cupressales; family Cupressaceae; genus Chamaecyparis; species Chamaecyparis obtusa. The sequence goes on along the minus strand of BSBK01002883.1, from coordinate 334,855 downwards.
TAGCTTAGCCATCCTTACCTACTCTTTAACAAAGATTCTCCAAAATTTGCAAAATCCTTACCCGCTGTCAAATCCTGGCCTATGTCGTGCAAAATGAGCAAAGCAAGTGAAATGAAAGGGAAGTATGGATCAAATATTGAAGGTGCATCAAATCAAATCAATATCATAATATATGCAGAAAATATTGTTACAGACAAAAATATTTGTATAAATTAATGGGAAAGACTGGGAAGATCTTCTTGGACCCATGATAGAAACTATTAAGGAATTGCATGATATATTACTCAATGGTGCAAGGAATATTATTGATGAACATGGGATTGCAGCTACATCTATTCAATATATAGAGGAAGATATAGAAAATCTTATTAATAGAGAGATTAATGTGAGAGAAAAGGACATTTTAGAAGAAAATGGTTATCTTGGTGCCATCCAAGGTATGCCAATTACTCAGGATGTAGAGACAAAGTCCACAGTTAATGGGAAAGAATGGGAAGAGCTTCTTGGACCCATGACAAAAGTTACAAATAAGGAGGAAGAGCTAGGAAGGGGAAAACAACAAAGGAAAGAAGTAAGATATGCACATGTGAGCCTATGTCAAATGATGATGATGAGTACTCACCATCTACTAGTAGCTCAAGTAACAAGTGTTGTGGAATTATCCACATAGCAATGTGAAATGAAGCCTCAAATTGGTTTAGCAGGAAAAGAATTTGGTCATGCACTTCATTCTAGCACCATAAATATTTCTATTAGAAATGCCTATTCGTCAATGACCTTGCATTTACGGGAGTTGGGAAACCAAGTTACTCATGTTGGGCATTATCCCTCAAATGTAAGTTCATTGCCACCTTTGGCAAGGCAGTCTCACTCCTCATTTTACAACAAAGGGCAACCATCTATGGTCCAAGGTTTTAATTTAGCTGACAAGTGGAGAGCTTCTCAAGGTACTGATCTCTTTCGTAGAGAAGTTCCTGATTCATCTCAAGGTTCTCATTTAGGTGACTAACACCTTTGAGGTCCACAAATAGACCCATTGATTTCCCAAATTGGTAAAAGGGTAGATGCAATTTTGGAAAGAGTATCCCAATTGAAGAGAAATTGATATTCTAATGAGCATAAAGTTATTGCAGATCCAATGGGTGTATCTCCTCCACTGACAAATATAACTGCTTCTAGAGACTTGAGTTTAAATGGAGACTGTCTGTTCCCAAACATGCCCCAGTCGAGCAAATGAACTAGATGTTGCTTGAGTAAAGAAGATAGTGGTTTATTAAAGCATCTGCATTATCCCACTTGCTATCAGTTACTACTTTTTGAGTGGCTTGCTAGCTGCTTTTGTGCAGGATTTCTATAATATATAATGTCATCATGAAAGTACATGATAGTTTTTGTAAACATTTTTTGTTGTAAAGGTTTAGTGAGCAATATCAAAGAAAAGGTTCTTGCATGTATTATTTAGACACATATCAATTAGGAAACCATTTTTCTCCCATTACATGGCAAAAATGTCTAGATTCACTTTGTGGGTATCAATAGGCAGAAAGATGAGGGAAGAAATATTTGAGAAGAGGAAGTACAAATGTTATTGTCCAAAACAATTTTGAGAGTAATATTCTTCTCCTAATTGTAATAAGAAACTCAAAATGCAGAAGAAAACAAATAGTTGGGGCATTTATTTCCTATGACCTATGCCAATTTTAGTTCAATTCCTATTGATGATATTCTCAATGTGTAAAAATAAACTGATGTATTATTTTACAATGGTGTTGACTGAAATTTATGAACATATGTCAAATATCCATTTTTTCCAGAATTTGAAATAGAACCAGTGGTAATATAATCAAATTTTTGAATTTCACATCCAATCATTGGATGTTAATCAAAAGTACAACACAGTAATATTTTTTAACCGATAAACAATCTTAGTCTTACTTCAAACCTACTCCCATGTATGTGGGTTCTTGGAGGTATCTATTGAGCAATGTGTGGATCTATAATGTCCCTATCTAGGACCTTACTCACTTTTCTTAAAACTCCTAATTAGAATTTGGATTTCTAATGCCTGTTGTGATATTATTTAAGTTTGCCTTGCTCCTTATTGATTAATATTGTAATGAATTGGTTATCCTTCCCCTTCTCTCTCTCTCTCTCCTACTTTGTTCCCTTCCCATTCATCTCTCTCTCTCTCTCTCTCTCTCTCTCTCTCTCTCTCTCCTACTCTCTCCCCTTCCCTTTCTCTCTATCTCTCCTACTCTCTCCCCTTCCCCTCTCTCTCTCTCTCTCTCTCTCTCTCTCTCTCTCTCTCTCCTTCTCACCTTCTCACTCTCTCTCTTCCTCAATTGCCGCCCATGAATTTTTTAAATGGATGATTGATTTCCTTTGCTTCTTTCAATGGCCATCGATGATTTTTCTGCAATCTTCCAACCTTTCATACATAGTTGTAAAATACATATTAATATATATTATATACATATAAAATAATGTGTAATATATGATATATAATGTAACATTTAATATTAATATATATTAAATAATAATATTTAATGTAAAATGTATATTATATAATATTTAATATATAATTGATATTATATAATATTTAATATATATAATATATAATCTAATCTAATATAGGATGGAGAAATGGGAGGGAAAAGTGAAAAATCAAAATTCTGCCGGCCTTTTCAGGTACCCAAAAATATCAGGTACATGAAAATATCAGGTACCCAATTAGGCTCGGTATTGCTTTGTGCACCAAACCTACATGGTCAACTATTGAAATGTCTCAAAAACGTGTTTTTCCCCTGTTTCTTTGAGTTCCAGACTTTGACCATGTAGTTGACGACTTTTTTTTCACCCGAATTTGATGAAATGAAAAGGGTATCTTAAGGAGATTATCAGCTTTCTATCAATATAATTGCTGTCAATTTTTGAATTTGGTAAGTAATTATTAGTTATTTTCTAATTGAGTTACCTCTAAAGTGCTGATTTATATACTAATTGAAAAATGACTATAACTTTCAGACGGTATAACATTTTTGAAATCTGAAAAATGTGTCACATTCTATGCTTTGCCTACTATAAGGGAAAAAAAAATCTGAATTTTGTAAAGTTTTGAATGAGTTAAGGTGGTTAGACACGGGAGTTTTTTTATTCTGAAAATGTTGTAGCAAAAAATTCATAATTAATTATTTTTTTAGAATAAAATTACAAACAAATATGCGTCACATCTGGGCATGAGTCTACTACTTATATATAAAATCTTATAATAAAATAATATCATTTGATTATGATTAAGGTGGTCAGACATACACCTACTTCTTATTTTTTTCCTGAAATTTTTGTATTGCTGCACTGAAATCTATACTTTTCACCAATCATACTAACTTTTTTTCAAAAAAGGCCTAGTAGTTTAGAAACTACATTCAATTTTCTATAGATTCTATTCTTACAACTTTTTGATATTAGGTTGATAGCTAGTTGAAATTTTCACGTCAAGTTGACTAACCCTAATTTGTTGATTTTTCATTGCCACTTAAGGTTATAGTTTGGCCCCTCATGATCTTGCACATACCCTTACTCATGGATGGAAACTACATATATCAATAGCTAGTGAAGTAGACATAATTCTTATTTGTTGGACTATGCTTTTCTTTGTTTTGTATCCTTTGAAGAGACCTTAAGTTGGACATTTTGTTAATTGGAAACCCTCTTTATGAAGGCCTTAAAGTTGACTAATTCTAGCTCAGGTATAGTTAAATTTTCCTTGCTGCCCTAGAATGACATCTTTGTTCAAAGCTGATCAGTTGTATTTAACACTAGTTTTAGCTATATGCCACTTTCATCAAGACATGTCAAACATGTTTAGAGTTTCGCCACTGTCAAATATCACATTGCCATTTCCAAATGACCTCTTGAATGTCATCAAAAAGCATTGATTGCAAATATTTTTTAAGTACTTGAATCTACAATAGAACAATAGTGGTGAATGTATGATTATTATAATTATATGATTATATGTTATAATATTTATGTAATAAATGTAGTAAAGATGGTGGGGTGGATTATTGATATAGGCTTGATGGCTCTTGTCAATGTGCCAAACTGTCAATGTGGTGGTGGGAAGTGCGTGTTGAAGACTTCATAGACACAAAGCAACCCTGGATGACAATTTTGGTGCTGCCCAAATAGAAAAAAGGTTGCTAATGTATATATATTTAATGTTTGTAATGTAAATACTATTCATTATATTATAAGAACTAATGTAGATTGGGCATCACATGGAAATAATGGCTGTGGATACTTTAGTTGGGTTGATGACAACTCATCTGCATCTATCCGCCCATCTCCACTTATCCATGATGAAGGATTTGAGTGCAAAACATGTCAAGCTAGGGCAAATGCCGAAATTATATTTTTACAATGTCTTCTCTGTATTGTAATCGCATATCTTTGTTACGACCATATATGGAGATGAGCTCAAGAATTAGTCAGTTTAGTATTTTCATATTGTAACTAATATTTTAATATGGATATGGGGTAACTTCTCTTTGCCTCAAGTGCGCATATATATGGTTTACATATTTTTTTACAATAATTCTTCATGTTTATGGCTCAGGTGTGCTGTAAAATCAAGATCATCCTATAGAGAATATATGTGAGTGTTGTAGTGAAATAGATTACCATTGTGATTGATCTTTTCACTAGCCATCAATGTGCATTTATATCCTTTGAATAGTCATGTCTTGAAGAGTCATGACTATACGTGGCTTATGCTACGTAGGTTCATGACCCTTCATAACAGATTGGTAATATTAACTATATTGTAACATATACAAATATCAAATGCTCTTAATATATATATGTGTGTGTGTGTGTGTATACACACACACACACACACACATATATATATAATAGACTATTAGATTAGTATAATTATATCAATCAAATTGATGCTATATTTCAACACTCCCTCTTAGCGAGAGGAGATTGATATTCACAAGAAGTGAGTGTTATTGAAATCCCCAACTTAGTTTGGAACTAGATTTCTTTTAAATAACATATAACCACTTTGAATCAGGATTTCTGGCATAATCTGGAACATAACTCAACCTGATAAGAAATTTATCAAAATCCCTGACCAATTTAGAACTAGATTTAATGATAAATATAGGTGTCAAGATATTCGGTGCAATCCAGATCAAAACTTGAACCATTCTTTATCATGATCCTCGACTAAATTTGGAACTAGATTAGATGATAACTTACACACAACTTCATAGCAAGATATCTAATACAGCTCAGGACATCATCATGATGTACTCATCCTGATAGAAGAGTTATCGTAATCCCCGACCAATTCAGAACTAGATTTAGTGATAACAATCAAGATATTCGATGCAATCTAAATCAAAACTTGATTTACATGTTGTTATAATCCTTGACCAATTCAGAACTAGATTTAACAACTCAAAAATTTAGTGTTAGGAATAGTGACTACAATACATAGTCATACCTAACACTAGGTTAAGCTATTGTCTAAGTCGTCACCTAGCAATAGTAACCCAACACATATGAAAGATCATCACCTTTCATAATATAATACAAAATGAATGAGCCCATAAATTCACACATATGACATCCACCTTGACTCTTCTCAGAGGGTGGATCCACCATGGATCATCCTAGAGAGTGGAAACCAAGGTTTCCACCTTAGAATTGTTTATCAAGGATAAGAATCATTTACAATACAAAATGATGGATCACTGCAGCTGAAAACTTCTTTTCAACTAATGCTTTATTCCTCAACATACCAAGTTTATTTGAAAGTACACAATCTTCTTTCTAGCAAGAGGCTTGGTAAGAATATCGGCCATTTGTTCTTTAGTGAGGATGTACCTCCACTGAATTGCATTTTTTTGCACTATCTCATAGTCTTGGTGAATTCTAAGCTTACAAAGTATACACTATCTTGACATGGTACACTCCTTTGAATTTGTATGACCAAGATCCTCGGGTGCCAACTTAATTTGATCTTCTAGCTTCTCCCTCTAACATATAGCCTTCTCACATGATAATGATCATAATTCTCTGCTACAATTTCTTGATTACTAGAGAATCAACAAAACATGGTCTACTCCCTCTGAATCGAGATCCTTGAGTGTCCACTGATGCAGATCCTTTAACTTCTCCATCTGTCACGAAGGCATACCCTGTTTATATACTCAACTCAGTGTCATTGCAGGATGTCATTTCATACTTTCCTTCCTGAAAGAACCAATATGAACAATCTAAGTAGTCATAAGGTTACATTGGCTAGCATAAGATGCATTTTGATCTTTCCCAAGGCCACCATATTAACACTCCCTCTTGGACTTGAGGGAAGATAATAAAGACCTCTAGTATAGAATGCCTTAATCAGGGATTCTATCCACTTGCATCTCATTGATGATTCTATCCATGAGTTCCCACTACTATAATCTCAGAATTGTTTTGCCTTCACTAGTGAACTCCCTCTCAATCAATATGATTGAGATTGTCACAAGTTAACTAAACCATATGCTCCCTCTGAAGCTCAAGTTCATTAACTTCTTGACCTCTTGAAAATGTCAGACTTTCTCTGAATCTGAATTTCATATGCTTTTATCCTGAAAGTATGTCAAAGATAGATTACAAATAGTTTATAAAACTAAACTATCTCGTACAAGAATACAAATAATAGAAGCATACAAGATTTATTATTTAATAAATTACAAATTGAAAATTCATATGCATTAATAAAGCATGGAATACTTATCTTAAATTTCAAATATTTTCAAGTATTTCCTTTCATAAGGTGAGCCCATTAATATGATACTCATACCCATCGTACTTGATATCAATGTATCTCACGAGAATTGAGTATGTGTCAACTTCTCTACATCCTGCCAAATTCTTTCACATCCTTGTGATTGTAATCATATTAGGAAACTCTCACAAATAAGAAGTCATGGTTTGCAGATTCCATGCTAGGACCTTAATGCATATGCAAGCCTTTCCGAACTGCTCTCCCCAAGCAAGTCAAAAATCCTCATGGTAAGTAGGATGATCAAACCTTGACATGAAACTTTGTATTTTCATTTAGCAATAGATAAATGATGTAGAATGTAAGTGTAATAGCCCTTGTAGATTTACTTAAGTTATGGCTATTATCAAATATATTATTTTATTGTCAAGTAGACAGTTTGAATGACTAATGGAGCTTCTAGTTTTAAGAATCTGAAATGTTGGGGATTGTTACATATAACTTTAATGGAGATGTAAATATGTTTGATGAGTGAGTAACCTTATGTTAGTTGAATTATACCAATATGGGTATACTATAAATCCCCTTGTAGTGAAATGATGAGTTTTTTATAATTATGATTCTCTGGCAAGCAATGTCTAATCGCTATCTTAGATGACTGCAATGTATTATTGAATCTTCAAGTTCTAAATGTAATGACTCTTGAAATCAATGTTTGTATATAATTCAAACACGTGGTATCCCCTATTCCAGTTTATTGAGAGTGTATTGAATATGTATTTGTTGGTAATGAGTATGTTGATGTGATTGTCCCAGATCCTTATCCATGGATTTAGATGGTGTCTAATTTATTTATGATATTAGATGCCACTTAAATGTTTGATGGACTGATGAAATCTGTATTCCTCTTTGTGAGCTGATCCAAATAGAGTAATATATATCAACCCCTCCAAGTGATCATTCCCCTCAATATATTTTTCAACGTACGGATGAGCCTCTTGGATAGTTTCTGGTACCCGCATCATTTCAATACGAACAATGACTAATATATATCATTGTTGGCCTTAATTTCTTCATAGAGGTAATGGTTGGTAACTCATATTCAAATTGTAGTGCGTTGACAAACATTGGATTCTCATTTTAACCACCGTATTATTTTTTATTCTGCTATTTTCGTGAGATTATTATTCCTGTGAATAAGCATTACTATTCTCCTCCTTCCCAGCGCACTCTTGTTATGGTAGTACATATATAGAGAACTTAGATGAGTGGTTTGTTGAATGTGAGTTAGGTGAAATTGATATGCAATTCTGGCTATGTATGCCGCAACAACATTCACTAGAATGGTTGATACGTTTTAATATCTAGTCTGTCTCCTACGCTATGTGTTTAGCAGATGCTTCATTTATTTATTGTTTTTAGCATTTCCAATGTATGTGAATCCCTGTGTTTTTTAAGCCTCATAATATCCTACTCAATAGTGATTGAGAGGGGAATATTAAAATTTGAGAATGATCGATTCTAACACCCATTGTAACTCAGAGATATCATTATACACTGGCCATGAATTACTTAACTCAATGGAGATGAGAAAAGGCCAGTCTATGTACCTCTTCTTCACTGTTAGTTATCATAAGCCATGAAGTGTATTTAGCATTGTATTGATTGATGTTCATACATAAATATCGATCATGCGATATGGGGGCTATTGGTCATATCGAATCTTAGCGCAAATATTTCAGAGGTTGGTGGACCATTTGATTATGCCTCTCCATAAGCAAATGGCATCTCTCCAAAACAATCAGTTTGTCTAATCGCTGTCATCATGATCACTGTTTAGAGTTAATCATTCCAATCGTTGGCTTACTAATGGTTATGAATAATCCTTCAATTAGTCAATTTCTTCCTTGAATCGATGTTTCTTTTTGTTTAGTAATATATAGTGATACATGATACTGATCGGATGTTATCATGTCTTCCTTATCAGATATTGATGAGGTCAAGGCTTTGTATATGATTGATCTGCCTTTCAATCATGAAGATAATCAATGTGGCTTGGATGACTATCAACACCGAGTCTATTTGATTGATTGTTCTCACACTAACTTTAATGATCTTCGGATGTCGTTTGGGATATCAAATAGATGTGTGTGCCACCATGTATAGTGTCTTTGATTCAGATTGCCTGGGATTATCATTGTTCTCTCTAAATTACTCTTCCTACCTCGTCAATGCTACTGAGATGCCATTTGTTGGCCTTGCAAAATATTCTATCTTCCTCCAATCCTCCGTAAAGCCTGCATATATAAAACCTAGAGCCCCCCCCATTCATTCTCTTTGCCTCTATCTCTTACGTTGGATGAGTTTGTGTCTTATATGAATAAGACTCTCGGTTTGAACTAGAAGACTCCTGATTGATGATCACAGGTTTATTCTTTGGATACCATTGACATGTATTATTGCCACCTTTTTTTTTTATATGCCTCTCTGTTCCTCTTCCAATTTCCCCTTAATTGAAACTGACAAAATCCTCTTCTACCACAACTAGTATCTTCTTGATTTGATGTGCTATTTTCTCTCAGCAATACTTTGCTCCAATGTATTTTCTCTTATAGGTTAGGCTCTGATACCATGTTGTAAAATCAAGATTGTCCTATAGAGAATATATGTGAGTGCTGTAGTGAAATAGATTACCATTGTGATTGATCTTTTCACTAGCCATCAATGTGCATTTATATCCTTTGAATAGTCATGTCTTGAAGAGTCATGACCATACATGGCTTATGCTACGTAGGGTCATGACCCTTCATAATGAATTGGTAATATTAACTATATTGTAACATATACAACTATCAAATGCTCTTTATATATATATATATATATATATATATATATATATATATATATATATATATATATATATATATATATATATATATATATATATATATATATATATATAATCGACTATTAGATTAATATAATTATATCAATCAAATCGATGCTATATTTCAACAAGGTGAGCCTCAATCTTCTATCAGTCACATGATTTAACATATAGTGTTTTCTTGGTTATTGCTTTGTAGAATTTTAATCCAAGTTTGTAGAGAAATTTTGAGGTTAACAGAGATATATCATGTATGAACTCATTTAATTGGTCGTGTTTTGATTCTGACAAACATGGATCATTCAGGTAAGAATCAAAGGAGGTCATAGAAGGTAATAATAATTAATAAGACTTTTTTTTAAACTCATACAAAAGTTAGCAGTTGAATGTACTTCATTAGGGGTTACAATTTATATATATATTTTTCATTAAAATATTACAAGGATTGGTGTACTAACAAAAGCAGAAAGTAGTTGTATGCTCTATGTATGTAGTGTCCACAAACAGAAACAAAAGTTTGGGTATGAGAGAGTGTCAAAGACTCATTAGACTATAAATTTATAACATTGTATCTGCATTATGTAAATGAGGAATGTCTCATTCAAGTTGTAATTTCATATCTGCATTATGTAATGAGGAATGCCTCATCCATTTAATTGTAATCTTATTAAGTTTTTTTTTTGGGGCTAGACCGAAGGTTTTCTCCACCTGGCTCTTTCCTACCGGTGCTCCTATTGAGTTAGATTGACAACATTTTGAAAAAAATAATTAATAAAATGAATGGCTTGCTTATAATGATGACATGTGTATTTTGGAGTTTGTTATTTTATAATTTTGTATAGGAAAATAAAAAATTTTTAAAAAAAGTTACACAAAATGTTAAAATTTTAAAAAACTTATAATCATAATTTTATTTCAAAATATTATAAAATCCTTGATAGAAAAATAAAATAAATATTCAAAAACTCCTACAAAATGTGAAAAACATAATTACATTTGAAAAAATCAGAAATTGTTTATATTCAAAGAAATTAAACAATAATAAAATAAATCCTTATTCAGTGCATATTCCAATTTCAGATTGTGACACCCAAACGCAGAAAATACATCTTCTCAGTCATCTTCCTGGTGAACCAAACGGTTCCAACACATATTCCGGAAATCATTTTGAGAATATGTATCTTCCGGAATTGCAGCATATTCCAGAGTTGACTATATCCAGCATCCAGCATTCCGTATTCCAGCACCCAAACGGGCCCTCATAGACAAGGATGCGTAGACATAGAATGCCATAATTACAGGATATCTTAAAAATGGATTTGTGGAGAAAGTAAGCCAGTCTCGACATCATCTATCAGCATTCTCCCTGTATGTGTTGAAATGGGAGCTTTGGATGAGGGTATAAACGTCCATCTAAGCATGAAAGATATAAATTCTTTTGTCCGTGGAACCATAGACAAGGCACATGAATTGTCTAAAGAATGCTTCAAAAAAATGTCTTTATATAGACTGCAATGATTGCAGGGCATGCACAGAATGGATTTGCCAAAAAGGCTTTAGAAATTTTCAAGGAAATGCAATTTGGAGGCCTAAAGCCAAATTCCACAACCTTCACCAGTGTCCTCCCCTCTGACCAAATACACCCAAACTCCTGTAGAAACACTTCTATTTGTATTTGTCCTGGCTTGAATAGGAGTCAGCTCTAATATTATGTGAAAAATCAAAATCAAACAAATAAAAACAATCAATACTATTTTTTCCATTCTCACAGGAGCTTCGCTGCTCTGCAGCTCTTGCTCATTTAGGTGCAAATCAAAATTCATCTGATGTAGATGTATACTAGTTTGACAATAACAATTGCAATGGAGTGTGTACCGTACAAAGGAAACCAGTACATTATTATGGAGATCTAAATATGTAATGGATAAGAGAAAGAATCTGAGGAAGAGAGAAAGGGGGTAAGCTAGGCTAGGCGTCGGACCATGTGATGCTCATGAGACCAGCATCCTTATCTTTGACTCCCAAGGCTTTCCATACGCCCGGAGAAGCATCCACAATATCATTTTTGCAAGGGGGTTGGAAGTCATGATCGCCATCACACCCAGAGAAAGAGTCACATTCGTCCACAACCATGGCCCGCGCAGTTCGTCCATTGTGAGGATTAGTGATTTTAATGAAGTTGTTGCACCGGCTCCCACCGGCGTACTATCCGCTGGAAAGAGCGACTACGAGGTCGGTGTTTTTGTGGAACTTTCCGTCGCAAGCAGCAGCTCCTCCGTCTTCATTCTTCTCAAACCCATTCAAAGTCAGTGTGGCTCGAGTCTTTTCTGTCACTCTGGGCGAGCATTTGAATTGTGGGTATCGAACCCCTGACCTGCAGCACTCCGAGTCGTGTTCTTCATTGCACTTGTGGGAGTTGCCCTTCAAAAATCCGCTGGGATTACATGATGAGTATTCTTTCTCCATCACGCCTCCCGCATTTTGCTACTGTACTCATGCTCAGCAGCAATACAAACGCTATTGTTGACATCTTCTTCATCTTCTTCATCTTCACTGCATAAGCCAAGAGAATCATATGAACTGAAATTGAACAGAAGAGAAGAGGAGAATAATGAATGTAATAATAATTCTAGTGTATTGAAATCAACAAGTAAAACCCACGTATAATCTGCATAAATATATTACCGAAAGCGAAAGCAACTGCAGATCTCAAAACTTATTATAGTATGTGAGAAACAGATTCAGTCAGGATTCTGCTTTATTAATTCTGTGCGAAACAGATTCAGCGATGATGCTACTTATAGCTAGGATACCATATGTTTTTCATCGTCTACAACGCGTGATTTGATGTAATTATTGTTCTTATTAGTTTTATATTGCTGCACATTTCTCGCTCGGAAAGCCCAATGAATAGTAATTTGTATGGATGTATTGGCTACAACGATTTCAAATAAAATGAAAGTTTTAAAGCGATTATATCGAAACCGGCGTTACAGATTATACATGAGATCGCTATTTTGTGGAGGGGTCTCCTTACATCGGTTCAATCTCTAAGGGAAGGATGGGACGCGCTGTAAGTTAAGAGTTGCTGTCACGTCATGTATTGGAGTTAAAACGTTTTCTGTCACGTCATTTATTTGGGTTGGGAGTTTACATATACGTATCTTTGTGTGAATGTGCTCCTTTCACTTCGACATAAACCGTCCTTCCTTAAATAAGCCCCCTTCTAACCTTATTTTTTTTGGAATTTAAGGATGACAGCAACCTTATATATAAGGGTTCATTGATACATCAATTTAATGATGACATCAACCTTATATAAAAGGGTTCATTGATACATCTTTTAATGTATTTTTCTTTTTAGAAGAAATTGTGTTGAGATGTTTATAGAAAATAAAATAAACAAGAGCTGTGTTACAGCAGGAGTCCCACCTAATAGGAAAGAAAATCATGATTAAGAAAAAAATTAAAAGACAAATTGACCAGCTGTAAGATAGAGTTACTTGACAAGAAGCATATTTACAGCTTAACACCTACAATAAAATAACTTGTGTAATTAGACAAAATGTTGCTAAATTATGTGGCTAGTTTGCAATGTAGGTTAGAATATTACTTTCCACTTATTACTAAATCTTTCAATACAAGTCTTTGATACTTGTTGTTTACAATGCAAATAACTTATTATAATTTGATCTACTCAATCCTATTACTCTATTGTCTTTGAGGTTGAGAGTATCTATTAAAATAATATTTATCTCAATAGTTGCACTACGGATTTTCTATTTCAAGAATATGTTGGATACATGAGACACATTTAATACTCAATTCATGAGTTAAGGATCCAACATCGCATATTATAATTTCTCAAAAATCAAATTCATGGTTACATGCCTAATTTTTATTTAATTAAAATAATTCAGGCCTAGCCATTCAATGAAGTTTTATTTCTTTTGGCATGTGCACAATTGTGGTAGGTATAGTCTAGACTAGTATAACCGAATTTTTGCGATAACAAAGATGTCAAAATTAGAATCATTAACTCATGATGAAAAAATTTCATGTTGTCCTTGATACTTAGCTCTTGATGAACAAATTCCTGAAATGGTCGAAGCCTATGAATTCACTTAGCACTTAATATCTAGAGAAAGAGATAAAGATGGGCATTGTATAGAAAGAGGAAGAAGAACACACCTTTGCATAGTCAAAATTTACTTTGACACATGGCAGACCATTACTAGGAAGAGGCCTGGGTGTATTAGTCCATGCCAAAAGAGCTCCACCATCCATGTCATATTTTAGAAGAAAAAAAACTTTTATTGCTAGATCTGATACATCATACCAAAAAATATGTATACATTCTTTCAAAGAGAATAAGAAACATAGAGATATAGGGGGGCGAGTGGGGCATAGAGATAAAATATAGAGTGGAAGATTGAAAGGGAGAACAAGAGAGAGACTGAGAAATAGAGGTAGAAAGAGGGAAAGATAGAAAGAAAAAGATGTATGAAGTGATATATGTAGAGAGGTATTTAAGAGGGACTCAAAATTTTAATGGAACAAAATAATTATAAATTGAATTGTTAATGACTTTTGTTTGTCATAGTAATTTTTAAAAATAGACATATATAATTTTAGATTTATATTAGAATAAAAAATCTAGAAAAAAATAATCAAAATATAAAAATATAAATGTTAAAAATAACAATAATTTGAGATATATAATATTAATAATAAATAATGTAATCTAAACATATCATTAGTTTATTAAATTAATTTTAAATACTTAAATAAGTGATAGATAATAAAAGTGATAAAGACAAGTGGGTGCAAGATAAATAATTCAAACTTAAATAGAAGAAAAATAATTATAAATTAAATTATTTATATTAATTTTTTTTATGATTGTGATAACATAGATAATTAGAATAATTTTAAATTTAAATTTAAATAAAAATGAAAATAGGATAAATAATAATGTGCATCAATAAAAATAATAATTAAAAATAAATAAAATTAATAATAAAAGAGTTTCATATATAATTTGTTTAATAAGATAATAATTAATATTTATATAAAATTAGTTTATTACATTAAATGTATAAAAAAATATAATTAATATTAAAGAATAGTAACATTATTAATGTATACTAATAACTAAATATTTCTTTCTCCAATTTACTTTTTATGATTAGACAATTTTTTTTAATTTTCACAATGAAAAAATAATTAAACCCCCACATAAAATAGGAGGAGCCAATAAGAAAAGAGAAATAGTTTTCAAAAAATTTAAAATAAAAATCAAACACTATCAAACATTGAAAATCATGATTAATATTTTCGAGAGGCATAGTTTTCTAGGGAAATTAATAGGAGAAAATGAACTGAAAACATAAGTCTCCACCTAGGTAGGTGGGACTAACAATTATTTATTTTTGTTTTTAGATTCAATTGTGTACAATTCTTCTTATAGTGTATAAAAATTGTACATAGTTAAATCCTGAAGTAAAATTAAATAAATGATTATGGACAATGGAGATCTGATCTCTTTAATAAAACAAACAAACAATAAATAGATTATAAAAGATAAATATTTTTACTTAATGTAAGATTACAAGATTTTTTATTTTCTCTTATATAAATACTATGAATGAGAATAATATGTAACTTGGTGTGCAAATCTAATTTCACAAAGAATACTAATTTTACCATCCAAGTTGACCTACTTTTAATTAAGAAATACAAGTCATCTACCTAATTTACCTTTTCAACAACTAATATTTTTCTTATAATCATATTACAACTAATTTTTTACAATTTGTAATTCCAAAATCTACAATAATTCCCCAAATTGCTTTCTAGAAAGTTCTTTAGTTTATTCACTATCTTTGAGAGCAAGTGTAAGATAAAAATATATAATTTAAAATTGAATATCGATAATTTTTCATTACTTGTTGATCACAAAATACATATCCTCCCTCAAATTTAGAACATGGAATTCCTTATCAAGTAATCCAAAACCTTAATTGTGACTTGATAGATATGCAAAACAATATAAAAATAAATATTAAAGCATAAATAAAATTAAAATAAATATAATAGATATGTTGAGAGATTAAGATATCTCATTAGAAAAACAAATAATTGTAAGACCTATATTTTTGGGGTGATTTATGTAGGTTTACTAGGATAATATAGATCCTCAATTATGGTAGAGTATTTGAGATGAGAAAGAAATACAAGTTGATAATAGCAAAGAAATGCATGAACATATAAAAATATAAATTATTACTATGCTATTGTATTTATGTATAAAAGAATGCAAATAACATAATATATTTTTAGATTTTTCTCTTTTTTATTGGATTCTTTTACTTTCATTTGTTTATGTTTATATATTTATTCATTTTCTTTCTTTTTTAGTGGGTTTAGTTGTGTTATTTATATTCTTTTTACTTTTATATTGTTTATTATTTTTTTATTTTTCTTTTCTTTTTATTCTTATTCTTAATTTTTTTTATTCATATTTTTAGTAATCATATATATGTACATTCCTTAGAAAAAAATTATCTATTTCATCTGTTGTACTCTTTATTTCTCTATAATTATTTCTCTAGATCCTTTAGTATTTTCAAACCTTTCCATGTAGAAAATTCCTTAATTCTATTATCAGAGCCAATCCCAAGGTTTTTTCTAATATCGTTTAATTAAGGTTCCCCATTATCCCTTATCACTCCAACCTTAGATATGTCATTATTACCTGTAGAAAAACCATCAAAATTGTATTTAGTCCATCCTTTTTCAATTAGATTCCATTTACTAACCTTTCTAAAAAGGATTCTTATCCAATTCATCTTTGTGAGATTCTAATTGATTCCCCATATATGTTTGGTTATGAGATTTGATTGTTCAGTGTGACTTTAGAGTAGCCATAGGAAACAACATTAATATATTCCTTAATTTGTTGTTTGATAACAAAAAATAATTCCCTAGTGTTCCTTGACTAGTTCCAAAAGATCTTTATTTTTTACTTTCTTTCCAAAGGTTCCATGAGACAAAAGGAGGAATCTGGTGCCAATTATCCTGAATGACAAGATGCTTGAAGTGAAAATATTCCATCTATACCCAAAAATCCTAATATTGTTAGGAAAGTCATATTGACCAATAAGGAATAAAAAATAGTAGACCATACCTATGAAGCATAAGGACAATGTAGGAAGATGTGATCAATACTTTGGCCATTTTCATGACATAAAGAATATTTGTTAACAAGTTTAATGTGTAACACCCCTATATATCCATAAAACTAAAAGATGAAACCAAAGAAGAAACAACCATAAATAGAATCACATAGAACCATAGTAATAAATTTATTTTTTAAATTACAAACTGGACATATAATCATAGTAACTTCTTCTAAGAGATTTATAGATTTCAACTGAATTACATCAGAGTAATAAGAATACTCTTTATTCAAAGACTTAGTTTCAAAACAAAATTTCCTTCTTAACCAATCCTTTACAATCTACGAATAGTTCTGATAACTAATAACCAAGAAATGATCTGCTTCCCATAAATCTTAACAACTGCTATCCACTGTCCCATACTCATTGATTTATGCATCTAAAACCTGAAAATCAAAAGTAAACACAAGCGCAATTGCAAACAGGGCTCAGTCACAATGATAAAGATAACGAAACATCTCCAAAATTCTGCAACCATAAAAGTCAGTATAATATAACATTTATGCAGATTAAAATACAGATGTAATTGAAATCTAAATAACATAATTCCATTCTTTTACACCAAAATCATCAAACACTCAATCTCTTTCTAACAGAAATAAATTCGCAAAGAAAATGACAAAGTAATGATCCAATAGTTCATGGGTGTCCACATAAGGACCTACGCTATGTATCCGTAAGGAAACCTCGTAGTTATCCATTATGTCTGATGAAACCATAATGTTTTATCTTATTAATTGAAACCCATATCCCTTGAATTTATAATTATCACTTAATTAAACAACTGACAGAAATTCTTTCCCATAAGGATATAAACTAGTGTCAGTCACAACTGACAGAAATTCTATCACCACAAGGTACTAGACTAGTGTCAGCCCCCAATCTAAGGATCACACTTGCATTATCTCAAAACACTTGATCTAACAATTAGTGATTGAAATGAAATGAACTACATTACACAATTCCACTAACACTTCATTTCTATTACATCAATTTATAAAATTGAAACAGCAATCAGAAATCCATTTAGATCCATGTTTCCATATTTCTTAACATACATTCTTAACCATGATGTTTCTCAAAAGAAGAAAAGATCACAATTCTTTCTCCATCACAAATCCAATCAAATAATAAACTCCACATTAACTTTACATTAAATCTGAAACTGTACAATAAAATGTCCATATTGAATTCATGATTCCATTGAATAGAAAAGAACTAATATAATCATATATCAACTAAATCAACACAACACCCATTGCCTTTAACAAACATACAAGCTTGCCATAATCAATTTATTATAAACTAATTTGCCATACATCTTGCTCTGTTAATTACAAGTTTATACTTTTAAATACATGTTGGCGTATGTACATGTATACACCACGGCCTGTGTATACATATACATATCCCAGCAGGTATACATATATACATACTTGTAATTAATAGTTCAGAATTATAAACATAGCATCTATTATATACATGTTGGCGTATGTACATGTATACACCACGACTTGTGTATACATATACATATCCTAGCAGGTATATATAAATATATATAATTACATAACGTAACTTATCATTCACAAAAGTTCAAACCCATAACTACACATTGAACAAAACCATACTAGTCATCTCAGTCCTGTCAAAGAATACATCTACCTTAATATACTACTGAATCTGCCGAATACATAAAAGAAATAACAGAAAATTAAGAACCGTCTACTACATCTAAACAAAATACCAAAGTGGTCTTCCTTACTAACTGAGAAAGATAAAATTGACTTTCCTATAAATTCCTAACATTTCCTAATGTTGATACAAACTATATTTCACACTGGTGATAATTTCTGAAGAAACATAAAGCTCGCAGTCAAGTTTTGGTATAACCAAAGATATCCACATTATCACTATTGACTGAAACAGATAGTGACAAACACCCATTTGACACAACTAACATCGATACCAGATAACTAAAGGAGTATACCCAAGAAAACCTTAATCCACACCTATGTTGTGAGAGTGTAAATACACAATACGATAGGTATCAGGTAACACTATGAACTACCACTAATCTCTATTACCACAATACAGCTCAAAAAGAAAACATCGATACCAGTTTCGGTTCATAACAGTGATAAGAATACCCGATTTCACCTTATGACCAAAAACTCTTACTTAATGAAAACATTTCATGCCACAGTGTTCCTAACAATAGGAAACAGTATGAGAATACCATTAAAGAATCTTTTAAACAAAAACTCATCCTGGGTTTCAAACTGCACTTAAAAGATGATACTCATTCCCGATTAACTCCCTTATTACTGACCAAAGATAAATTATACATCGACACAAAACACACTAGGAAATAACCATATACATCTGCAACAACTATATTCCCCATAGTTCGGCACAAACATAAAGAAAAACACTGCCAACCTCATACTCAGAACAAAGAAAAAACCCATCAACACAATATGCTCGAAAACAGCATATAAGAACATGTATTTTGAATTCCTCCTCTAATCATAACCACCATTACTAAATAAACTTCTTAATCCATCCAAGAAAAAGACCGATTCATGACCGAACTCAAAACCTCACATTCATCGACTAACAAACAGTGGTAATTTAACATTCTAATAATTCATTTGCAAAACATAAAATGGAAATAGAGGATAAGGTGAGAGAATGCCCCTGCCTGGTATTTGTGTGGGGAGATATCCAAAAACCAAAATACCAAAGCTAGCCCCTACCTGGTGAGCTTCACAGTCGAACCCTAACCACGATGATCTCTTTCCACTGACTGCCAAAGTGTCGTGCAAGAGAGCCCAAAATGCAGAGATAACAGTATGAAACACACAACTTCCTAAATGACCACGAACAGAAGGGTATAACTTGCCGTGAAAACCCCTTTCCATTCCAAGCAACTTATCATGTAAG